>VFFE01007705.1:1980876-2076455 GCA_008921705.1 Burhinus oedicnemus
CTTCTGCCAGCTCCCTCAGCAATCGTGGGTGCATCCCATCAGGACCCATGGACTTGTGGATATCCAGTTGACTTAACTGGTCTCTAACTTGATCCTCCTCAACCAAGGGAAAGTCCTCCTTCCTCCAGACTTTCTCTGTTACCTGCAAAGTCTGGGACTCCTGAGGGCTGGCCTGAGCAGTAAAGACTGAAGCAAAGAAGGCATTCAGTAATTCTGCCTTCTCTGCATCATCTGTCACCATGGCCCCTGTCTCATTCAACAGCGGGCCCACATTTTCTCTAGTTTTCCTTTTGCCTCTGATGTACGTGAAGAAACTCTTCCTGTTGACCTTGACATCCCTTGGCAGACTTAATTCCAAGGAGGCCTTGGCTTTCCTTGTTTCATCCCTGCATACTCTGGCAGCATTCTTGTAATCTTCCCAAGTGGTCAGTCCCTTCTTCCACTTACTGTAAACTTCCTTCTTCCACTTACTGTAAACTTCCTTTTTCCACCTGAGCTTTTTCAGAAGCTCCCTGCTCAACCATGCAGGTCTGCTGCTTCCCTTGTCTGATTTCTTGCTCTTAGGGATGCACCGATCCTCAGCTTGGAGGAAGTGATACTTGAATATCAACCAGCTCTCCTGAGCCCCCCTACCCTCTGGAGCCCTAACTCATGGGACTTCTCCAAGCAGCTTCTTGAGGAGATCAAAGTTAGCCCTCCTGAAGTCCAAGGCTGCAACCCTACTTGTCATTTTATCCCTACTGCACATAATCCTGAACTCGATCTTCTCATGATCGCTACAGCCAAGGCTGCCCTCAACCTTAACGCCCTCCACATGAAGAACCATAGAACATGATTTGATTTGAAATAAACACTTCTGTGAACTACATTTCCTTTTTTCTTTAATGAAAGCAAGAGAAGCTATTTTTGAAAATGAAGATGAGGAAATAAACACAAGAAAACTGGGGGTAGTGGCCATTTACAGTAAATGGCAGTGCATTTACTAGTCCACACCCAATATGTCCATATAGGCAGGTTAATGTACTCATGAGCTCCCCCCAAAAAAAAAGAATTCTCCTGCTGCATGTCTTCTTGGGAGTCCTGAATTGTGCCACAGTCTGTAAAAAGTCCTTACAGGTTTTAATTTTGTGGATTACATTTCTTTAAATTAATGCTTTCTGTTTATTATTTTATTAAGTATTTTAATGTTTTTTGATCTCATCTACTTGTAAAACATTATCCACTATGACTTATCAGCAATTTCTTCTGGGGTAGAAGGAAAAGGAGCTGGGAAACGTGTTCCTAACACAAGAACATCATGAGCTGTATGGACAAGGACAGAGTAAGATGTAACACCTGGATGTAGATTTTTTCTTGTGTCACGCCACTGCTGAACTGCATAAAGATGTATAGGTGAAGACATAGCTGGTATACCACTCTACCAGCCCAAAGCAAACAGCAAAGTTTAGCTTTTAATATTTGTTGCACCCCCTACTGTTTTGTTGGGAAAGAGCACTCACTGTCACCATATGTTTGACTACGTCAGGGAAATACTGACTCTTGCTGTCTTATCTCTACTGATAAAATGATCCACAAAAGCATTACAGTTAATGTTTCTAGATTAACAGACTTTTTTTCCTGTAAAATGGCAAAATATAATTATATATAAAAAAACCCTCAGAACTCCTTCCCTCCTTTTCCCCCCTGCAAAAGATGTAGGCAGAAAATAACGAGCAGTCATTTCAGCCGCATTCTTCCTCTGGTATGACTAGTCGTACTTTCTCAAAATAAGTGATAAATGTGTTTAAAGGACTGCTATTCTCATTTACAAGCTTCAAATTGTTTAGACAGAGTAAATCATAATATAAAGCAAAAGACAATTAGATAGTTCTGTATCCTATTATAGTGCAGTATACACTGTTAGGTTTATTGTAAATAAAAAGTTAGTTTAAAAATATGTTTTTCCAATTACATAAAGCATTTAGCTTTATTTTTGGAATGCACAGGAGGGAAATATTTTGAATGTAAAAAGTTGTCTTGCTGCAGTTGTATAACATAAAATTCCTTTTGCCAATAGAAAAAAATTTACGTGAACATGAAGCTCCTGCATCTAGCAAGTTACTAAATTTTAGCCTAGAAGTAACCTCCTTGGTGTTTACTAGGACATCGTTAAATACTTAATTTTAAGTATGTATCTTGCTCAGTCAAATTCACTATATCCATTATGGGTTTTTGAGAGAATGTTCCATATGTACATTACTTTCAATCTTCTTTTTGTCCTCATGAGAGAGTATTTTCAGTGTTTTAAAATCAAGTATTTAAGCAAAATAAATCTGAGATCTAAAGGCTAAATGGCTGTGTCTTTCTGTCACTATAACTGTAGCATATTTATGCTTTTTGATGCTTACAGGAATATTCCTATGTAACATGTTTAATCTTACTGACTCTTGATTATTTTTTTTAATTGATTTTAGTAGTTTAATGCAAATGAGTCATATCAATGCAGATTTTCACATGGCAGTAGTGGTTCAGATATTGCTATGTCCACTGGCAATATCTGTGCCTGGTCTTCACTGAGATCTTTTTTGTTGTTGTTTTGTTGTTTTTATTTGGTGATTTGGGTTTTTTTCTTCTTTTTTGGTTAGTACTATGGCTAGTGCTGTAGCCAGTTTGACTGTCCTCACAACTGACAGTCTCTCTGTGGGAATGTGTTGATTTCTTCCAAGCCTTCTGGCAAGATCCCTGTGGGAGACTGTTTGGGAAAGGTACTGGAGCTAGAGACAGTTTTTTATGATAGGCTAAATTCTATCATACAAAAAGGATATATACAGAAGAACTGAGGCATAGCTTATCTTTTTTTACTTGTTTGCCAACTGAATTAGAGTTGGGAATTAGAGTTGGGAAACATGCATGGATATATTATACAGGATAGAGCTGTCTGGAAAGAGGCAGATATAGGTTATTTCTTTGCATAAACAAATCTTAGTACTTTGCAGGACAAATCTGTTCCATTTGTGCCTGCTCATTATGTTAAAAATATGGGGCCGAGGTTAAAAATGTTAATTTTGATTAAGGAAAGCAGACCTTCCTAGAATTCTAGTCTTAGTGGAAAATCTACTTTTTAGTATCTAAGTCAAAGCAGCTGGAGTTCAGACCCTTCTTAGAGCTGTCTAAGAAGAAGTTAAACTCTGTCTGCGGACTGCAACCTAAAGATACCTCCACAAGATAAAGACAGTCTTTACGAATATCCCTTTCAGTGTTTAGCCACATGTTGGTCCCCTGGCAGAGCAGTGGAGATCACTAAAGAAGATTGAGTCTATAACTGAGGCTTTATAGTAATTCTGAAGCTGTGATGGTCAGCATGCCTGCCATTCTTGATGAACTTTGTGCTAACTATGCTACATAATGATGCCAATACCTGTGTCCTCCTCAGTTACATGCAGTTACTCAGACTGAAGCATGTGTCTGAATGGATCGGGCATTTACTTGGCTGTAGGGCTGAATTTAAGCCGAGGAAGAAGACATCAGAGGGGAATATCTTCCACAGGAGGGGGTTGGCTGTATGGGAGAGCAAACCACTCCAGAAGCTCTTGCTTATCAAGACATGTTGTTATCGTCTGAATAAAGTAAGAAAAAACAACAGAAACTCCAGCCAAGTTTTTGGGTCTTTTGGGGTTTTTTTGTTTGTTTCTCAAAGCAGGAAGCAATTAATCTTTTAAAGTATATTTCAAATGAATGTTCACGTAATAAAATGCATTGCTCTAATTTGGTAGCTGATAATATTTGTCAAGCATAACAAAGTAGTGGAAAAATTAATCTTAAATTTGTTTTAAGTTAATAGTTTTAGAAAGTGAGTAAGTGACTGGACAATGAAACAAGATTAGCTGAATATGCAGTTCAAGAAAGTAATTTTTGTTGCCTGATTTATCTCCTCAGTTGAGAAACTTATGTAATGTTTCAGTTGCTCTACTAGACACAGCAGCCTGTTGCTTCACAGTTCAGGTGATAAAATGGTCTCTGGTCTTCATTCACATCCCCACCTGTGTTGTATGAGATCTGATGATACAGAATAAATTTGGTTACCCCAATTCTATTGCAGACGAGTGCTTATGACATTAAAGTCACTATGCAGATTAACTGGGTACAGTAAGGCAAAGTACCTTTCTTTGTTTTTAAACTGTGTCAATGATTTGTTTTTTAGTTGTTTTCTAGTAACTGTATTATGAAAGACGGAAAACAACTATTCACCATTCAATTTATCTGTGCCACAGAAAGTTACTGTATGATATTCCCCCTTATCTGTCTCTTCTCAGCAGAAAACTCCTGCATTTTTTCATTGTTACTATTATGGGAGGCATTTCATACATGTAACAATCTCTGTTGCTAATCCTCATAACTTTCAATCCTTTCTGGGAGTGAGTGGAATCAGAAAAACAGACCACATTTGAAATACGGCTATGTATTGATTTATTCAGGTTGTTCTCAGAAGGAAATAGTATAAATAAATCCCAAAATTCTATTTCAAAGACGAAAAAAGAAAAATATTCCCTCTAAATGTGCCTCTTAGACTTGACACATTAGCCAATATTTGCAAACATGGTAGTTTTATCAAGTAAAACTAAAGCCCCCCTTTGAGTCAGACTTCAAAGTGACTCTTCAGGCTCCAGAGTTGTCATTTATTAACATGTGGGTGTATTCAACTTAATTGTGCTCCTACATTGGACTGCTACTGTGCGGCCAGCTGGAACTTTAGCAATGAATGCATGAATTATTCTTTAATGATTTAGAAAACAAGTGTTATTCTTGTCCAGCTTCCAAATTATTTTATAAATAATTCTCTTTGCCTTCTAATTCTGTTACTGATGGACTAACTGAAAAGTTGAATTTGTTCAGCTTTTTAAAGAAATGGATTTTGCTGCTCTTTATTGATGGCCATTGTAAAAGGTATTCTTAATTTCCTAGTATTTCTGTTCTTTCTCTTTTCTTTTCCCTTTTAGAAACAGCTTAGTTTCTGACTATCTGCATAAGCCTTCTACTAGAACGTGTGGGGTTTTATTCTACTTTGGCTTAATAAGCAGAGAAGAGCCAAATAGATGATAATAACAAATTAAGGTTGAATAGTTCAAAAGTGCAAAGTCTGTTTCTTTGCAAACAGAAAGTACATCTGATAAAAGCCTTCCAAGGGAGCAGCAGAGAAGCCACTTTTTGTCCTTTCTAAATAAAACAGAATTTTCCAGCAATATAAAAACTCCAGTTCTGGGGGAGAAAAATAAAAGTCCCAGAAGCAAACTCCCCCTTAAAAAAACCCCAAACCTGCCCACTCAACCGAAAAAACCACAGGCATGTATTGCCACAGAAAAATTCTGGTCACCTTTAGGTGTATAACTTGCTCTTTCCCATGCTGTTAGTATGTCATATCATCATTAAGCCTGTCATACCTGACCTAAATTCTTTGCCTCTGAATGCTAGTGAAGGAATCTTGGCTGGAGGTAGCCAGTAGTACTATATTCTCTTCTCAACCTGAGATAAATTTATACAGCTGTGGACTCTTCCTAGGTCCATATCTTTTTAAAATCCACTTATACCCTCTTGCTTCAAATATTTTGGAGTTTCTTTTGTGATGTTAGTGTGTTAGAAGTAATACCTTCTAAGAAACCAGTATGTGTTCCTCCAAACAGTGCACACTGTTTCACTCAAACTTTAGAAAAGGATGAATTATGTTTTGCATTTAAGCTTTAAAAAGCATCTTTGGCAATCTTAGTATTGCCAAAGGTCACTTAATTGGTTTATAAGATGCCAGGATCTCAGTAATTTTCTGTATTACTGAACAGTAAAATAAAGGAGGGGTGGGGGGCCTAAACACGTTGACTGCAACTTGTAGGTAGGGCTCTGGTTTTAGACAAACCTAAGACTATGATAAAATTT
The DNA here is from genome assembly GCA_008921705.1 of Burhinus oedicnemus. Lineage (NCBI taxonomy): Eukaryota > Metazoa > Chordata > Aves > Charadriiformes > Burhinidae > Burhinus > Burhinus oedicnemus. The sequence continues at coordinate 1,986,781 of VFFE01007705.1, forward strand.
TTTGTCTTACATATAGTAATCCCTGGTTTAAATATAATGTTTGTCATTCCTTTTTCACAAGCTAGAGAGGTAAGCAGATACAAAAACATGGCAATGATTTATCCAGATTTTCTAATGCAAACCTCAGGCAAATTTATCACTTTGCAAGGAGAGATAGCAGTAGAGGGGAGAAGTTTCTTACAGGACAGCCTGAAGGACTTTGGCCTTCAAGCAGTTAAGGGCAGAGGATTCAGCTAAGCTGTCATTTAGAGCATCTTCAAGATAATGCTGTGGTACATGTGAACACAGACCTTTTGCTACAATGGCAGTGTATTTGTCATGGTTTTTAATAACTCTGAAATGACTACAATTTCCCTAAGTGTTTATTCTCAGTACAGGAAGCGATAAAATTCCTCATGAGTGGAATTGTCTTGTCTCAAATAATGTGAAAAGACTGGTCCTCATGAAAGAAACAAATAAGTGTTCCAAATGAATCCCACGTGCTAAAGTACATGATTCTTACTAGGGAGAAGATTGGTTAAAGACAGCTGCCTAAAGCAGCTCTTTGAAGACCAGAACTATATATAGTTCTCGTAAATGCTCTGATGTAAATGGTTGTTTGATTGACTTTTAATTTGCTGTTTGCCTCACTGACTTATTAATGTTTTTTAAAAGCCAAGGTGTGCTCATGTTGAAGCTTTGTTAAAAAAAAAAATAAAAATTCTAGTTTCCAGTTGCTATTAATTTATTTTGTGATTAAAATACCGTTGTGGCAATGATACTTGCATAAATTTCCATGGTGTCTTCCTAATCTTTTTTTAAACTTATTTTGTGGACTTCATAAAATAACAGACCACTGTTTTATTTAAGTTTAACATCTGGTATGAAGTATTGTTTAACAAGTACCTAGTTGCCGTGTTGGTGGGAAAGCTGTTAGTAACCACAGAAGCACCTAACTCAGTTTGAATCTTCTAAAGCTTCTAAATCTTCAAAATAATCTAAGAATTCTCAAGCTTTTAATAAAAGTATACTACCTTATTTCTATAGCAATTCCAGTGCTATAAATTTAATACCTCTTTTTATATTGTGAAGGTGCCTCCACCATGATTAGTAGACCAGCAAGGCAATATGAAAAGCACACAATAAAGATAACACTCCCATTGTACTTAACCTGCTTCCATTTGTTGGAACAGCAGGGTTCCGTTTTTAAAGCTTGAAGCAAGATGGATATTTGGAGCTATGTGGGCAGGATCATTTTTATGTTTAATAGAAATGACTGTCTAAGAGCTCGACCAGAACTGGGGTCCTTGTTACACTCCCCTCCTTCAAAAGAAGTTGTCTCCAAGGTCAAACTGCTCTTCACTTCCCCCATCTTTCATAAATATACTGAACCTGATTGACCACAATGACTGTGTGGGATGCAGGTATTGTTCTAAGGTGCCTGCCCTCTTGCTGCTCCCCAGCTGGCTTTAGAAATAGCACTGGATTTTGTCCAAGTTGATGAAAAGTAAATCTACAAAATAAAACTGTCTTCTCAGTACTATGAGTTTGAGTCCCAGAGCCAAGCATAAGGTCTATTGCTGTTTAGCTTCAACTTCACAACCTCTAGGATGCTTTAAGGCAGAAGTCTGACACTTATGAAGTCTTTATACTTTTTTGAAGACTGCTGAAACAGTAAAAGATAAAAGTAGTGCTTCTGAAGCCACCATTTTTTTCTGAATTCCCAGTGCTTGTTTCTCTCTCTTGAACAGTGTCTACCTATCCCCAGTGCTGGTGTTTTTCATGAAGAAGAAAAGGCAAATTTGAAGTATAGCTTGTGCTGAGATATACAATACAAGAAAGTCCCCTTTAGGTGGGGAAGAAGAACCGCAGAAACTGTGCTCCTAAAGCATGTAGGTATTTCTTTACCTATTTCTGCTTTGAGACTGTTTTAAACTAGGCTACAGAGAATATTTTGGTTAATGATTGAGAGATTTGCAAAGTTTCTGTAATGGTGGACATAGAATTATTGTAAATTCAATGTTACCTACTAGACACTAGTTTTCTATACATGAGGGTGGCATCTCATGAATTATATTTGCATTGCTGTACTAAGGATGCCTTATCATTACAGGCGAACTAAATTGTTGAACTCATTTTGCCCCTCTAGATTAGATATGTGATTGTTAAATCGCTGAATTCAGTGAATACAAAAGGTTATTTTAGGTGTATAGTAAGAATCATACCCTTGCAGACAATACACATTATTTAGTAGCTTTGTGAGGCCTATAAAATTAAAAGTAAAAAGTTTAAAAATTGAAGAATTGAAGCATTGAAATCCTAGTATAAAATGTCTTCTCTTGTTACTTTGAGTCAGAAAACTTTGTAAATTTTATGAAAGCCTGTACTTAGGATTTTAGCTTGGTAATGTAAAAAGTTCAGGAAGTTCAAGTGAGATAAAACATACTGAATACAGAATTAAAAATGTTGGACCTATAAAGTATTTTATTAGAAACCATTATGTGAAGCCTGAATAATTTGGAAAATTAGCCCTTTGTATATACCAGATGTGAATCCAAGCTCTATATCTTGGGATGAGCCTTAGCAGAGGCATTGTTGTCAACAGAGTTATTACCTTGGATCTGAGGAGCTTGTGTAACTGTAAGAGTGTGAGCTGGACTCTGTGGGAAGCATTTCTGGAAAACTAACAGAGAGGCTGATGAAATTCAATTGCAGACCTTTTTCCAGGGGGAAGGTTGAATTGACATTATGAAACAAACCCTACAAACCTGGATGTCTTGTCTTTGTGATTTTGACTTGTTTGTTGCTTTCATAGTTGAAAATAACACATCTCACTCGTAAACAGAACATACTTGTTTTGGTTGTTTCTGTGAAAAAAAAAGAATCTATTGTGTGTTTTCAGGAGTTGCTTGTCAGTATATACAAAGTTGTTCTTCCTGATGATGTAGAAACATTACATACTGCAAAAGTTATGTTCCATACATGGACATTTTCAACAGAATTTTTTAGTTAGGACAGCCTATTTCTAGCTGTTTTTACTAAAAAAATCCACTTTTTACAGATTTTTAGTACTGTCTTTTTTAAAAAAAAAGAACAGTTTAATGCTGAAAGAATTTTTCAAAAGTGTCTCAAATTAGATCTAGTTTCCTGTATGATGCAGAAGAAGAAAAGGAACAATAGAGGACTTCAATTTTCCTGTGAATAGCAGTTTATTATTTGAAACAAGCACTTATTTATTCTGGAAGGTGGAATGAGACCTTAACACTTAAGTATATTGAAGTAAGGAATGTTATAAATGTCCAGAAATGTCTGTCGCATTGCCTTATTATTTCCCTGTAAAGTTTAATCAGTCATGTTCAAATTCGGGAGATAATCCAGTAACTACATTATTCAGTGCAGTAACTTGGAAAGCCCCATTCAGCTGTATGAATTTAGTATACGTATTTGTTCAAAATGGACTTCTGAAGGGCTTTCAGTCAGAAAGAAAATATTATTTCTTTTCAGAGTTTTAAATTAATCATCTACAAAATTCATCCAACATTTTATGTTGAGTTTTATTTTCCATTTCTTATGGCCTACAAATAAAGGGTCTTTGAACTGACTTTGTGTGAACTCATTTACATGCCATTTGCAACCACGCTGAGACAGTTGCAGTTTTTAAAGTGTGGCTTTGAAGTATATCTGTTGGAAATGTGCATAAATGAAGTAATGAAGGTTGCAAAAGTCACCAATAAAGAATAAAACACGTGTATTTACACAAGCAAACATATCATGCAAGTACAAGCAAATATACTAGGTGTATATATATTTACACATGAACATGTGTTTGTGTGCACATATTTGCACATTCGTGCCCACATGCACATTTATGCATGCGTGCACATATACGCTTATGTTCATGTGTATCTATACACATGCACATATCTACACACATATGTTTACATGCATGCACATACATGTGTACACCCATGCCTATTTGTGCACAGATATATATTTGCATACACACACGCATATTTATCTCCATATTTTGGTAATACACAGCCAAATAGTATCTTAAGGATGCAAGCAGAATAATGAAATATTTCGGCAAGGTTGTTCTGGCCATAAAGAGAAGCAGGGAATAAAGAATAAATATACTTATTGGGTAATTTGACAAATGAACATGGAATTTGTACACACAGGAACTGTTAGAAGCAGGAGATCAAAATTTAGTGGTAAATATGAGGGATAAAAGTGGCAGAGAGCACTAAGGAACTCCTAGGCTGTGAGCTACCTGGAAAGGGAATCAGTGCAACATAGTCATATCAACAGGTGAAGAGATAGTTCTTAGAAGCATTTTTGAAAGCTATGGTAAGGCATTATATTTGCCAAGAGAAGGTGATGATTCAAGAAACAGAACACAACAGGATGAAGATCTAAGCACCTTTTTTGGCTGAGTAGGGGTGTAGGAAAGGTTGTATTTAGCAATAGTATGTAAAAAAATATTACATAAAACTCAGCAAGATTTAGACATATCCTGCAGCTGAGGATTTATCAGGGTCAAAAAAAGGTGCCTTTATTTGTATGTCTGAGTGACAGGCAATATAGCAGTTAATAGGATCTACGGTCTTACCGTGTTGCACTGATGGATAGGAGAGTTGGCTCAGGGAGGAGGGAAGGAATTAAGGGCTTTGTTTAGTCAAATTGTGCATGAGCTAATAACTAGACACCTAGGAGAAAGTATTGGAAACAGAGACCAGAATTTTGGTTAGGTTATTATTTCTGCACTGAAGTTGACCTTCAGCTATGGAACCTTTACAGATATTGGTAATTATGAAAATTTTTTATCTTGTTATACCAGAGGGAAAATACATGAAAAGATGAATGGACCATCTCTTTGAGGTAAGGAAAAACAGTAAACATTAAGGGAAACGGAAAACAAAGCAGAGGAATGAGATAGGAAAACAATGAATCTATGGGAGCAGAGGGGGTATAAAGTAAGTGAACTATGAAAATGTCAAATGAGTAATTCAATAAGCATTTTTCAGTAGTATATTAGCAACAGTGGTCTTGTTCTGTAGAGAAACACTGAGGTAAAACAAAGCTTGGAGACTTGGCGGACTTCATGTAGCACATCAATGGCAGAGTGAAAAACTGGTTTCAGATCTTATGACTCCCTGTGCTGCAATCCGCCCAAACAGCAGCACCATGTGAAAAACTACAAAATACAGCAAGCATAAAAACCTGCAAAAAAGGTAATTTTTAAGTCAAGGTAGGCAGAAGGGGTAAAAGAGATTGACACATCAAAAAGAAATAGTGAAATACGAAAGTAAGAAAAAGGATAACTGCAGCAGTGTCAACAGAAACATAAATGATGATGTGTTTGTCATCATACACGGAGGTATTAGGTTTTTCAGCCTATCATGGCCTAAAGTAGTGTTACAGCTTAAGTATCTTCCAGGAGTTTGTTCAACATATATGCCATGGGGAAAAGGCAGGAAATTGAAAAAAATATTCTTGGACCTATGCACCTGAGACAGTGGCCCAACAGAAAGTTTTGAAATAGATGTGAGCTTAGGGAGTGGAGGGAAAGGTGGATGGAGGAACAATATTGTGGAAGCAGATAGGCAGTTAATTGTGGATAGAAGCAGATGGTAGAAGCCCTCACTAGGTAGAGCTATGACAGAGGAGAAAAAAATAGGCAAAGGCTAATAATAATCAGGTAAGAAAACTCAGTGGAATAACTAATAGTGAAAACTGGAAGTAGGATGTTTAACAAATAAATGTTAGTAATAAAAAATTCCAGCAAAGGGAACTGATATCTGATATACCTTATAGCTGCTTACAGAATACTGAAGAGCTACTTAGATGGGGCCATGAAAAGAAGACACAAAAATGAGGCACAAAAAGCCTGTTTGCAGAGCTGAACAGTTTTAGAACTATGTTTCTGTGATTTACTTGTGCTTTACTAGCAAGCTGAAATTATAATTTTGAGGGATATTTTTTAAATTAATTACTGTGTCTATATATGTATTGCCATCTCTAAAAGTAATTTCCCTTGGTATGGGAAGAAATTCCAAAATTCCCATGATTATTGACTTCTGGGGGAGCCTGAAAATTTCCAGTGCTTCCCCTCTTCTGCCATGAAAGTAGTGGGAGGTTCAGGGATAGAGGCAGTAGAACTAAACACTGTTTTCAAACATACTGTTTTATGTGGTTGGAAAGTTATTTCCATAGGGAGGATGCACATAGCAGTAGTTTTTATGTTCATTTTGTATTTTGTCTTTATTTACTTTCAAGAAAGCAATGCCCATACAGAATCATAGAATAGTTTGGGTTGGAAGGGACCTTTAAAGTTCATCTAGTCCAGCCTCCCCTGCAATGATCAGGGACATCTTTAACTAGATCAGGTTGCTCAGAGCCCCGTCCAACCTGATCTTGAATGTTTCCAGGGATGGGGCATCTACCACCTCTTTGGGCAACATGTTCCAGTGCCTCATCACCCTCATTGTAAAAAATTTCTTCCTTATATCTAGTCTGAATCTACCCTCTTCTAGTTTAAAACCATTACCCCTTGTCCTATTGCAACAGGCCCTGCTAAGAAGTTTGTCCCCATCTTTCTTATGAGCCCCCTTTAAGTACTGAAAGGCCACAATAAGGTCTCCCCAGACCCTTCTCCAGGCTGAGCAACCCCAACTCTCTCAGCCTGTCCTCATAGGAGAGGTGCTCCAGCCCTCCGATCATTTTTTGGCCCTCCTTTGGACCTGCTCCAACAGGTCCATGTCTTTCTTGTGCTGAGGGCTCCAGAGCTGGATGCAGTTCTCCAGGTGGGGTCTCACCAGCACAGAATAGAGGGGCAAAATCACCTCCCTTGATCTGCTATGTGTGTATATATTTGAGTAATTTAAAAAAAGAGTGTTTTATAAAGTTTACCAGGCTGTATGTGCCTATTGCTGGAGAACCCACATGTAGTATGAATTTGTGCAAAGTAATTGTCTTTCATATGTTTTGAATATAGAGTGTGGTTTTGAAAGTGTATAGAGAGTGGTTTTCTGAAAGTATGTGTATCAAACCTCCTTTCTTTTTAAGAGTAATAGGATGCTTCAGAATGTCCTATACTTGGGAATAAACACAAGTTTCACTGCCATAAAACCAAAGCAAAGCACAGCTTTGAATCTCAGTGGAACATTGGATATTTTCCTCCCTTTCAATTTTGTGTTGTCCACACTAACTGTTGAAGAGGAATTAGAGAAATACTGTTCTTTCTCACTGCTTATAAAACGGAGATAACTTTTTAATTACTTTTCTGTTGGTGAATTGAACACAGGGGAGAGATTAAATTAACCTGATTGATTAAAAATGTGGCAAATGTAGCCCTTTAAACAACCTTCTATTTAGGCTTTTTCTGTTGGTTGTCTTGATAATACTTGTTTTTCTTGCATCTTTTCAATGTCAGAGAATTTAAGTGATACCTGAAAAGAAAAAGTATTGGAAACAGCATAGCTAACAACCAGAGAGAGCATCAAGGCAGAGATTGCTTTAGGGTAAGATGCAGTGAAGAAGATCAGACAGTTGTAAGAATAGTAAGGCTACCTGAAGCTAATGCTAACACGGTATCTCCAGAGAAGAATTGGCAGGAAAATTTCAAATATTTCCAGTCTAAACTCATTAATGTTGTTTTATTTTCTATTAACATTATTATTGCAGGGAGAGACCTGGTGTGAACTTGTGGAATAATGTGTATAAACTTTACTAACATCTTAGAATGTCAAAAGTCAAAACCAATTTTGATGATTTCTTATGATTTTCTTCTAAAGATGCTATGTGCATCAGATACATAATGTTAATATCAATAGGTTCTATGGAATCATGTAGCTCAGCATCCCTTTCTCCAAATGTGATTTACAAATTCAGTTTTTATTGATGTTAATATCTGGTGGTAAAGCAGCCTGTGAGACTTTTGTATCTGCCAATCTGCCTGCTTCATGTGCATGTGTTGAATACCCTACAGTTTCTAAAAAGGCACCTAGCACCTGTATTTAGGCTTTTAGCATTTTGCACAAATGGCGTAATGGTAAGCAAAGCTGGAACAAGGTGTGGAAGGGCTGGAAGGGAAGGGTGCTGTGTAACTTGGTCTCTTTGGTGAAAGCATTGTGTCTGTGTCGGGGGCTTTCTGTTATTGTCTTTTATTCTTGTGATGGAACTCCTCCAAACGCCATCCTTAACCAAGCTATACCTAAACTGCAGCCTAATGAATCATGTTGAAGTTTTTTCTCTTTTTATATTTTTTTTATGTTTATTTCATTCATTATTACCTTCATTACTCTGTATGGCTCTTAGTCTACATACTGTAGAGCATTGAGTACTGGTGCTTAACTTGCGCAATAAACTTTTAAATATCAAGGCATGAAGTTTGGTAGGAGAAGCCACTGTTAGATCACATAAATGAGATTGTTTATTGACTAGCCATGTATTAGTCCTGTCTCTGTGTCCTCAGCCAGAGGCTTACATATTTCAAAAGCACCTATGCCTATCAAGGACTATTGCTGTAACAAACAACATCTTGTTACCAAGAAACCTACAAGTCCGTACTGCTTAAAAGAGGTAGCCAAAGCAGCATTTGTGTTTAATAGTGTTTCCAGGGAATATGTAAAGGAAATCAATTCTAGAGGTGTCCCAGCCTTTCAGAAATCTGAGAAGACAATCCCTAATTGAAGGAGCTACAAAATTACCCTGTCAGCTAGTTCTATTTCTCTGCCAGCTGAATGAATTACAAAGAATATTCTTTAGCTAAGAAAAAAAAATACTAGGTATTAAGAAACATTATTTCTAGTTATGTGCCTTCAAATCTAATTACTGAATTTTGTTAGAATACAATAATAGTGTTTACTCTTCTTTAGACATATATTGAGTGATTTCCAGATCAAACGATCTAGACATTTGACTTGTTCTTAGGGTTCTTAGGGTGCCTCTGCATCAGAGTTTTAGCTGAGACAAGGGGTGCACAGCTGCAGGGAATCTTTCAGGCATCTTTACTCTTTACATGACAGTTGAGCAACCTGGGGCAGTCTCAAAGCACACAAACTAGATTCCTTTCAGAAGGGCACCAAATGTGCTCCAGAACTGCATCTAGTACAGTTGGAATTATTAATGGCCATTCAACCTCCCAAGCGGGCTGAGAATTTTACAGGAAAAATATACGAAGATGTGTGTAACGTGAATGTTGGGTGATTGTTACCAACTGTTTCACTGTATAAATATAGTTCTGTTGGTGTACTCTGCTTGCTAATATAGACATAGCTCAGATATGTTGAAGAGTGAAATGTTGTAAGAACTTGGTTATGTGCATGAAATGACAACTTTGTGAAGAGATGTCTCCATTAGCTGGATTGTGCTGGAGTGTGCCTCGGTGTACAGCAGGTAAATGTGGGATTCAGAAGTTCTCATATTCTAGTTGGGATGATCAGTCCCATCAGTGTGCTAGCAGACTGATCTTGTTGACCTGTTACCGCAGCTGGGGAAAAGGCTGCCTTCCCATGAGCTCTCCACCCTCTGCTGCTCCAGATAATGATCTCCCTGCTTGCTCATGCTATTTCTGGAGCTGGGATTTAGCTTTACTTAGGGCTTGGACCATTTCAGAGTGGCTTCAAGAAATTTATTTCTATATTTACTTTCATGAACAAGCTAATGGGACTGAAAATAATGTCCAGTCCCGTGGTAACAAAAGTCTTCTGGACATCTCCACTAGAAAGCAGTGAATTGCAGCAGGCACTTTTTTCATTTAAGTTTTGAATGAACTGTTGGAGCCTTGAATGAAATGCACTGGATTTTGATTTAGCTATGGAAAAAGCTGGTAACTGAATTTTTACCTACTTAGCATTGTATTTCCACTAATCCCAAAAGGAGAGTTTGTGTAAAGTTATAGCCTTGCTTTAAATTGCTATGGATTTTACTATCTTGCTAATGAAAGATGATGAGCAGTGCAAAGATAGTTATGTTCATAAACTTCTGAACCCTGAAATGCACAGCTCTGCAGCCTCATGAATGTTTTATCAGGCTGTTTGCAAGCTTTCTTTAGTCACTGCAAGTTGATCATCCTGCTGAATTTCTCGTGCTGAAAGTAATTTATCTGCAGCTATTTGTCCTATAGGGACCAGCATCAATCCAGAGCTGTGGATTTGATACAAAATAAAATTTATGCAGATGATTCATCTGTATTGAAATCTAATGATTTAAATCTTTGGTTTTTTTAATTCTCTTCTTGTGCTCATTAAACTACTCTAGAGCAAAAATAACTTGACTGTCCAAACATCCTTTTCAGAAGACATGATCATTTGCTCTCAAATAATAATGACTAAGAATATGATTTTGTAGTGTTGCCTACCTCTAAAGTATATTGTGACTGCTTCTTCTACCTCTATAATACAGACAATTAGGTTGTTCTGGAATGCATAGTTGATGTGTAGCTTAATAAACTTTTTGTATTCCTTCTGCCTCTGATAAGGCTTTTATCCATACCAGAGATAGATTTGTATATATACCAATTGACACGGATTGGTCATGCTCTTTTTCCAGTGCAACAATACTTTCATAAAACTTTCTTTAACTACATGGGAGCCAGTCCTTAGCTTTTCTTTGTATTCGTGGGACATTGGTACATAAAGAACCCAGGAAAGCATGGGGAATGTATAGAGACTACTGCTGCCTCCAGTGTGAGTACAGCTCTGCCAGAATTGGTAGAAGCACACCGATGAGGCCATCTGAAGCTCGAAATTTTTAAGTGTAACGGTAGTGCAGTGAACCTTCCCTAGGCTCTGAGATACTCAATATCTGTGCACCTCTCTCCAAAGTTCTTTGTAATTTCATTGAAGCAGCTTCCCCACATTTTGTATTGCATTCCCAGAGATCTGTGAGCCATGTGAGACTTTACTAGCCATCCAAAGTGTCCTTCATAGTCTGCAGAGAGAAATAAGCACATGAATCACATAAGAGTGGTTTGTCCTTGGTTAGGAGTCTAAAATGAAAAAGAACCATTATGCCTGCTTCTCTTTACTGACTGTAAGAGACTGTGGGGTGACTAACTCAAACTCTGATGTTTAATTTTTAGGTGTATAGTGTAGGGTCATATATAATTTTAGATACTGTATTTTTCTTACATTTACTGTGTGATAATAATTTTGTTTTGCTCAGCAAAGTCTATTTTCTTTGCATTTCTCTCATAAATTCTGTCCCCAAAGGCATAACCTAATAAATGGACAACTTTTAAAAAATATTACAGGAAGAAATATGCCTGTTTTTGAAATCTGAGAGATTTAAGCTTAATGGGATACAGAAAAGAAGCATTCTCAGATGAGATCTGAACACAGAATGGAGAATCTTATAGAACGACAGAGATATCGGTCCATGTGAAATGGACACTGCAGATGTCTTTTGCCTTTCCAAAGAAGAGATGGAAAAGGCTAGAAATCCATGCCAGCACAGACATAGTGGGTTGGCAGTGCTTCTTTAAGCATTTTTCCTTGAAACAGTCTAACATACACATTTTGTCTGAAAACAAAATAAAACATAATGTAATAGCAACGTGTTATTAATTTCTATTCAGCAAAAATGAAGCCAAGCAACACTTAACTCCTTGTGACTTCTGAACAGTTTTCTGAACACCTTTTAGTTTTTGCTTTGACACAGAAAAGATAACTGATTGTCCTAAAGGATGTTCTTCTATACAACTAAATGTAGACTTGCATGATATCGTAACAGTGCTTAAAACACTAGCCTTCTCTACTAGTATTACTTGCAGGATAGTACTTAGTTTTGATTACGAACCCTTTTAGAGCAGGTTGAGTCTGTGCTTGTTTAATGGAACTTGGGAAATAGCGTAATGATGTGCTAGCCATCTGCCTTCCACTTGAATAACTGTTCTTGCTGCTTTTAAATGGTTTGCAAGCCCATGAGACAGCAAAAAAAGTAAAATAAATGCTAACTACTCACACTGTTACTATTTCTCCTCCCTTGCAGGTAGGAAGCTATTCAGCATGTGAAGAAAACTAAAAAGTAAAAGAAAAGTAGCTGGAATGATGGTAAGTTTGAAAATGAGAAACTACTGCATGGACTTGAACTTTGTATGCCTGTAGAGGGAGTGCCTGGAGTAGATGGAAATGTTTCTGTAAAGGTATTTGATGTAGGAGTGACAAAGAGGAGCTGACACATTATTTCATGAACATGGAATCTAGGAAATTCATATACATGCTTAGTAATTGAGCTTTATGTCTATCTTAATTTGGGTAGGGAAAAAAAAGAGAGTTATCCTCTTTCTGTCTGGGGTAGAGTACTTGTATATTAAATTATTTTCTGGACATGTCACTGGGTTTGCATAAGGTAAATCAAGTAGACTTTTTTTCGATAATCTTTGTTGTATGATGTGAATCGTAGCTCAGGTTTGCGTGTTTAGCTTTTAGGGATCTATGTTAGTGAGATGAATCACACCAGGAGAGGCCAGAGGTCTGTGACTCAAAGCACTGTCCTTTGTGACACCTAGAGCCTCACAGGTTTTTCCATGGGGCTTGAGTATCCTCCTCTCCAATTCCTTTGTACAATGCTCACTGGTTCTGTGATTTAGAACCATTTCATGGACTAATTTCAAATGCCTGTGCACTGATTTGGATGAAACAAAAGTGTTCGTTAGCTTCTAGGTTAAATTTGTTTATAGGTGAGCAAACATCCTCAAGGTATTCTGTCAAACACAGGCTGTAATTATGAATCTCTTTGACTTACAGCACTGATCCCTACACTATTTGCAAGGTATACTTTTGGGAGACATTTGAGGAGAGGAAAGGCATTCTGTGATTAAAGCACAGAATTGGGAAACCTAAGTTTTCATCTATTCAGTCCTAGCTTTCCTGTGTGATCTTGAGCAAGGTCCTTGAAATACACTTCTATTCTGAAAAATACCTATATTTAAAACTAGCATCTTGTTATTCAAGAGAATGAAAGCCTCTGGGTATTCAAAGTGTTATGTGCTGACTCTACTGACAAAAAAAATCCCAACCCCAAAACCAACAACACTGACGTTTTGGGTTTGTGTTTGGGTTTTTTTGGGGTTTTTTTGTTTTTTTTTCTTATTTCTTTTCACCCTGAAGAGCTACTTGTCAGGGAAAGAAGCTGGTATTCCATCTTGTAAATCAAGTAAATGGTAACCACAGGGCTCCCCTGCCTTCTATTATACATGCAGCCTCATCACCAAAGGCTATCATGCCATGTTTCAATTATCTGTGCACAGAATAAGGTCTCCCCTTATTACCAGTAATTTTTGACTTGTTTCTGGTCTTCAATAACATTGTGTGGTTTTAATGGCCTGCTTCTAATGAGTAAGAGGTGGGCCCAATTAAAAATATTCCCAACTTGCAAAGCAAATGAAGACTTCATCAAGAAAACAGTGTTGTATACAAGACCTTATTTAACTTCATTCAGCACCCACAGTACATAACGTCTTTAATATGCAGATTGTGGATATTTCAACAAATGATATTTTAGTTTCATAAAAATATCAAAATAATGAGCTGTTATCAAAACTTTTTTTGATTTGTCATCCCAGTAACAGCAAAGAAGATGCAAAACCAGATAGCATAAATGACCCGAAGCCATCTTGCTGGTCAGGTAGACTGTTTGTTGTATCAATAAATGTGTTTCCGAAGATTATGTGAATGAATAGGATACAGTAAAATTTACATTCTTGCTAAAAGAAGGTGGTTGGCAGGAACCCCAGCATTCTTCTTAAATCATCACAGATGATTTAAGATTCAACTTGGAAACAGAGAATTATTACAACAGATAGGAGTGTGTGGTTAAAATGGTAGTCTCTGTGACTTGGACCTTTTGTGTATTTCTTGGTAATGAGATTGTTATAGCAGGCTCCTGGAAGAGGGAAGGAAGAAGAAATAAAAGCTATGGATGTAATAAGACAGAAGCGAGAAAAGGCCTGGGGGAATGTAGTGCCCCTTCATTAGCCCATTTCTTACTCCTCTATGATGGTGCTACATACCACTTGACTCACTGCAGTTGTGTTCACTAATTAATGGGGTAAGATCAGAGGCAACTGGGGAAGGCTGTGATGTTGACTGTGCCTCTGCTTGGTTTCAGCTATATGCTTCGAGCTAAATGTGGGGAAAGGCATCCACGCCACCTGACCTGCTGTGGGGGAAGTGGTCTGTATACTTCATTACATCACCTGATGCTGGGAACAGTGTTTCCCACTGACATTTGGGCTCTTCCTTCTGGGGGCATGGCTTCCCTTTGTTATCTGCATTGATTACAAGAGTAGCATGTAATAATTTTTAGAATAGGACCTGTAGGATTTTGCTTTGCAATTTGGCTCCTGAGCAAACAAAGTGCAGTGATCAAGGACAGAGGAGTCAAAAGGTGGGGTGTGAGAAGCTAGAGACTAGTCCTTGACTTACTTTTCTACTGGCTTGACTGTTTTTTAATATTTGCAATGACCAGACTTGTTAACTCAGGGCAAAGATGGAACAGTTACTGACACTGGCAACAGAGAAGTGCATTGTTTAAATAGCTCGGCTTAGAAAGGCAGCCTGAACCAGTCTTGATGGATACACAGAATTCAGAGAAGTGTTAAGTAGATGCATTGCTGTGACTTTAGGGGGAATAGAACCTCATTTGTTGTTTGACTAAACTTTCTGATATCTCTTTTTGTTTTGTCACTGGCCCTTATATGAAAAATATTCTATACGTGGCCTTGGGAGAAAAAATACAAAAGCTACCATATGAAAAGTAGCTTAATTTTGCTATAAGGGTGAAGAGAGGGTTAAAGAAAATAATTGCATGTTAAAGAACAATGTATTTGAAAAACAGAGGTTTACTTAGAACTAGCCAAAGGTTTTCTTTCTCATGAGCCAATGTTTTTTAAATGTAATACATTGACAGCCCAGGAGCATGAAGCCGTTTATGTAGAATTTACTGTATATTCTAGCTTTGTTGCCGACAATGTAGTATAGCAGATGATACAAAAGAGCTTTGTCATGAGAATAGCTTTAGATATAGCCTGCGTGAACAGATATATGGTACAGATTTGAAATAGCTTGACTTCACTTGGTCTCTCCTAATCAAAACAAAGCACTTCAAGATGGCTTTGATTTTTATGCCCTGTATTCAGCCTGGAGATATGATCAGCACCCGAGAATCAGGAATTTGTTATGTTTTGCCAGTAAGTTTTAGAAGAAATCAAGAAAATACACAAAGCTGGATTCTTGATTTCTGTGCTATCATTTCCATGTCTGAATCATTCCAACAAAACAAAGTGTTGTTGAGGGAACACAGGAAAGAAATGAAGGGTCTTTTGTATCACAGTATTTCAATTTGAGCTTCAGTGATGTTACTCCATATATCCAGTAAGAGCTGCAGTCCACTATTGAATAATCATTATACACGACATGCAACAATAAGCTAGCTGTAAATAGTAAAAGCTCAAGTGATTTGCTTTTTTGTTCATCAGCTAACATAAATTCCAACTACAGCTTAGAATGCAAGTGTTCATTAAACACTAACTTGTCTCTTCTGCTTAGAAAACATACGATCACTCCTGGAAGCACTTGAAGTATAACATACATAAAGGGAAAATGACAAAGGAAAACAAAGGAAAAGGAAAACAAAATTTTAATTTATTTTTAAAATACTCAGCCTTAACATGCACTTGGATGCCCTAGTAGACCTTCAGGTGCTGAGGGATAGAAATCAATGACTGATGAAGAAAATTATAATGGTGTCCTTAAAGGGCAAGCTTTTATGAATGGAGGTTTTAGACCAGGCTATAGATATGTATGCATACAAAACTAGCATTCCAGGAAACTAACATTATAACTTGATGTCATAAGAAACTTTTTTGTTATTACTATGTTTTCTTATAAAGTTTGGGAGTTCCTGATATTGAATTCAGATCTGAGAAGTGACGCTTGAAAAAATGAACGCAGTACAAGATGTGCTGCTCCTAGTCCCAAAACTAAGCTTTCAAACTTTTCTTGCCATCTGGTTTCAGAACTACTTTTTTATCATCTTATACATCTTTGTCCCTCTTGCCTTCTATCCCTCTCTCTTAAACACACTTATACAGGCAGTAGGTCTTGCATTATTTGGTTGTTTCTTTTATCTACAGAACTAAATGAAATCAAGAAACAGCAGTCATAATATATAACAGGGAAAATAATTTCTTGCTTTAGATGCAGCCAAGAGCAACTCAGGAAGGTTCTAATGACATTGGCTCTTCAAGAAACAATGCCATCAGTTGTATTCCTAAAGGTACAATACTATTCAAAAGTAGGACTCTGCAGGTAGGATGTTTAAATGAGTTCAGAATTGTTAAGAGGATGATTATCTCCAAAATTCCTCATTAAGTCCAGAAATTGCATTTTGAATGACTTGATTCGATTGCCCAGTACTTTAACTTGATTATACAAAAACTTATTTTCCCTGTTACCTTTTGAATAAAATTCTTAATTTCTGACAGTTAACCAAATATATAATCTAAAGTGGTGATAAGTGTTTGAACTCAGTCAGTCTTATGAGTAATGTCTTCCAACAGGAACAAAAAATACCTTATGGTAAACAGAAACCTTTGAACCTAACGGTGTTCTCTGATATACATAATTCTATCCTTGCTGCTTTGGATGTTATCTTGATTTCTGTCTATTTATTTCTGCACAAAAATGTGAGCATAAACGGATGCTTAAACAAATGTTGTTTAAAGCATTGGAACTTCAATGAACCTGCAAAACTGAATGAGGAGCTGTAAGTGCTCTAGTCCTTTCTGTTGTTTACACTAGCCAACTTGAAGGCATAGACAAACATAAAAGGACAACCAAGGTCTGTGTAGTGAAATATGGCTAGGATAAACCATTTAAGAAAAAAAATATTCTGCAAGAATGCACAGAATATATCAGGCTGAAAAGAAATAGGAAAATGCTGTCAACCATTTCAAAACAAGTAATACAGACCTTAATCTTACTATATAGTTATTTTTTCCTATATTACTGAAAAACCAGAATAATAATATGTGCACGTGCATATCCTTTGTGTATTAACAACTAAAAGTGTTTAAGTGTTTCAAGGCTTTTTTTTCCCAGAACACTTAATGCTTCTGCTTTTTGTCCAGATGGATGCTACACAGAAATCAGTTTTTCTTATTCTTTCTGATTTCATATGGAAAATAGAATCAGAATACCAAACACAAGAGAGCAAAGAAATAAATTGGAAAGCATCTAGCAGTTTCAGAATTTTCTGCTTGAATTCACTTACACAAGCTTCTGATGCTCATGGGACAGAGGTTAGGTTTGGTTGTTGGTTTTTTTTTTTGGGGGGGGAGTATCTTTATCCAAGCAAGAGCTGATTTCTAAATAACTACCTGATGAAAATAGTGTCCAACTGGCAGTATGTAAACCTATTGCTGTTGAAAAGAATCCGTCAGATTTCCAGCTCCTGTGGATGCCAACTACAATGAGCATGAGAATGTAACTTTAGCATTGAAATTATATCCCATATATCCCATAGCACTATGAACAGACTGTCCTAAAATGCAATTGTAGCCTGCATAATTTGTCTCCCTAGAGTTTCAGTATCAGTGAATCCTAGAAGTTTTTATCTGCTAGGATCTATAACTGTCATCTTTAAAACAGTACCCTGTATCACTACCCTAGGCAACAATTAAACTGAACCCATTCACCATTTAGCTACGCTTTTTCCAAGAAGTGTTATCCACAGTCAATTACTATTGTCTTTTTCTCATTACTGTGGTACAGCTCAAGTAATGAAAGCAATGCAAATGTTTTTGAAATAACTATTTAGCCTTTTATTGCTCAGTTTAGAAAGGGGCTAATTTTTTACATAGACTTAGATGTAGAAGCACACTGAATATTTTGTATATTTTGTCCTTATTGTAGGACCATATTGTTACAGCAAATGTGTGGATTGGTGAATGTTCAGAGACTCGTTCTTGAGTACCTATTTCTTAGAATCATCTAGGAGCTTTTACATGAGATCATAAATTACTATAATCCAATATAGTGTAATGTGATCAAAACTGTCTAGTAAGAAAGGAAGGAGAATGCCAAATGGAAGCCTGGACAGCTTTCTGATTTACCAGAGTGTACCAAAGTATAAGTGTCTATGCCTGAATTAATAAGAAGTGATACCTACTTTTTAATAGTTTCATATGTTTGTAGTATGCACTAGCTTTAAACTCTAACCCTGCAAACTATTCATTATACGCCTGCTCACTAGTCATGAGTAGTCTACTTATCCTCAAATGAAGTTGTTCATACGTATTAAGATAAATGTATTCAAAGTCTTTGAAATATCAGGGTCACATAAAACACAGTATCAGTTTCACTGTATCAGTTTCACTATGTCAGTTCCTGAGAGCTCTTTACTTATTTTTAGACTGTTATATAAAAATGCAGAGGGTAACTCAACTTTGTTATTTGAAGTTAGCTAGTCACCTTGTGCCACTGTCTCAGTCAGGCATCAGTGCCCTCATAGATGCTTTTTTCTGAGTTCTAGAGGAGAAATGATTTGGCCAGGGTCATAGTGCTCTAGAGGCAGACACAAAGTTAGGTGTATTAATTGTGCTGGCCTTTATGTACTGTTGTCACGCACATCCAGTCTTCTTACCAAAAAGAATGAATACATCCTATAGGACTGTTTGGCCTTTAGGCAGAGCCTAGCTACTGTGATCTACACTGTAATACTCTTCCTTTGATGTGGCATTTATTATTCCGTGTATGAGGTGAAAGGTATTGTGTTGTTAAATGTTAGTGATGCATGCTTTTTTTTTTTTTTATTATGACAAAAGAGCTAATGTACGTGACTAGTATTTCCATCTAGTACCTAAACTAGAGGAAATGCTAGGCATACAGCTTTTGTGGCAGAAGATACAAGGCTTCAAATTTAGTAACCTGTTTTTCTGCTATTGTTAAGTTTTTGTTTCAGCATGGTGTTTGTAAAGACTGCTCTGGATGCAGTGTAGAAAAATGCTAAGTCAAAACTAGTACTCATCCTTCTGCACAGCAGTGGTACTCTTATCTCTTTGCCTTGCACTTTCAAAAAGACATTTACTATTCCTCATAAGCAATGTATTTTGAAACAAAATATTTGGTGTTAACACTCAGGTTTTTTGCTAGCTTTTTTTAACAACTGGAAACTGTTGTAGAGATGCTCACAGGCAGTATTTTTTTTATCAAAAAAAAAAAAAAAAAAAAAAAAAAGGCATCTTGGCATAGTATAACACTCCTGTGGGGAAACCAGTCTCTTGAACAAGATGGTTGCTTTCTGTGTGGTTACAGGAGCCTCCACTGCGAGAATCATTGCAGCAGTGTATTCAGCTGGATTAGGTTAGACTATTTGTGCTGCTACTTCAATCATTTCTTAAAACCTGGTTGGCCTGTAGTCCTATGTGACCACTCCAGCATCTGCATGATCTGTTTGTACTGATTAAGTGATATACAAAACATCTCCTACCTTAATTATGTACGAGACTGTTCTGTATGACTGTTTCTGTATCTGCACAAAAGGTTTCTACTGAATTTTTACAACTACCTGTATACAGTTTGGTCAGTTTTGCATCAGGAACTGCCTGGAGGCGTCAGTGGGCCTGGCAGATTCTTCGTGCAAGGTAGATGCACTTTTAATAAATGCATAATCATAAATTACACATAAATAATAAATGCATTTCAGCATACAGAAGGTGCCTATCAAAATGTCTAGGCACAGCAGGGGCTGCCTAGGGAAACTCTAGGGCTGTCTGAAATTCCCGCCTGGAGAGCTCCTGTAACAGGTAGGACTTCTGTTGTGAAGCTGACTAAAGGCTCAGTCATTCACTTTGTCCCAAGTCCTTCATCTCCTCTATGCAGAGACTAGTGGGAAGCTCCTGCACCACCGGGGAAATGCTGGGTGTGCATGCAGTCACAGCACTGATACCCAGCTACGCCATGGTTGGAACTATTGGATAGCCTTGAATTTCATACTTATATCTCAATTATAAAGTAAATTTTACAACTTTTATCACAAACCCAATAGAACACTGTTGGAATTCTTGAAGACTGATGCATATATTTATATCTGAATTGAATTTTGCCCAAGGTCTTCTACCTGAATATGTTAAAAAAGCAAGAAAAAGGTTTGAGGTTTGGCTTGGCTTTTTTTGGTCTGTTTCTTTGTTCTTCTAACAATGTGGTAAAAAAAAAAAAAAAGAAAAAATCCTATTGTAGAAATACAGCTGGATCAAGTGCGTAAGAACATTATGTTTGTTCAGTGAGATCGACAGTGTTTACCCCTTTGTGACAGAGAAATAAGCACTCACAGCCTGATAGAAAAGATAAATGAAAAGGCAACAAGGCAAGTCATTAAACTTTTAAGGAAAGCAGTTTTCACCATTCAGTTGTACAAACTGAGGATGCAATTTACTTTACAAAATGTAAGTAGGAGTTGGAACTTTAATTCAGGCAGGGTTACAAAATTGTAACCAATTGTACCATGTAATACTGTTCCATCACTCATCTTCTAAAAATATTTTTCATTGACTCACTTTTATTAATCTGCAAGAAATTTTGCAGTTGATCATAACAAGGAATGTAGGTACTTGGTATTTTAGGAATTTGTCTTATGAGAAATTTATTATCTCTGACTCAACTTATATATACAGTTATTTTGAAAAGATGTTTTAGTGGCAATGCTTTAAGACCTAACCTATTAGACAATAAATTAGAATAGAATAGAATAGAATAGAATAGAATAGAATAGAATAGAATAGAATAGAATAGAATAGAATAGAATAGAATAGAATAGAATAGTTCAGTTTGAAGGGACCTACAGTGATCATCTAATCCAGCTGCCTGACCAACTCAGGGCTGACCAAAAGTTAAAGTGTGTTGTCGAGGGCGTTGTCCAAACGCCTCTTAAACACTGACAGGCTTGGGGCATTGACCACCTCTCTAGGAAGCCTGTTCCAGTGTTTGACCATCCTTTTGGTAAAGAAATGTTTCCTAATGCCAAGTCTGAACCTCCCCTGACACAGCTTTGAACTTTTCCTATGCATCCTGTCACTGGATACCAGGGAGAAGACATCAGCACTTCCCTAGCCTCTTAGCCTCCTCAGGAAGCTGTAGAGATCAATGAGGTCAACCCTTAGTCTCCTTTTCTCCAAACTAGACAAGCCCAAAGTCCTTAGCTGCTCCTCACAGGACATGTCTTCCATCCCTTTCACCAGCTTTGTTGCCCTCCTCCTTCTTAAATTGTGGGGCCCAGAACTGCACACAGTACTCAAGGTGAGGCCGCATCAGTGCTGAATACAGTGGGATAATCACCTCTTTTGACCGGCTGGCTATGCCGTGTTTGATGCACCCCGGGATGCAGTTTGCCCTCTTGGCTGCCACGGCACACTGCTGAGTGATATTGAAGGAAGGGCAGCTGCTATAGGAAGTGCATAGATAGGTGATATATAAATAGATATATCTAAGAAATATAGGAAGTGCACCTGATAGCCACAACTTTTGCAACTAATTATTTCCCTAAATGTTTGATTATTGTCATACCTGGTCTTTGCTAGAAACAAACTACACTCATTATTCTTATATGAAAAAGGTAAATGCAAAGCACATATTTTGGTGAAGTACGAGTGACTAGCTACAAAGCTACTTGTGAGACTGGAATTCCATTTTCCTGGGGTTTTTTTCTGGAGTTCTGGAGTTTCTTTCCTTCCCTTACCCCTTCCCCTTTGTCACACTAAGTATTTATTTATAGTCAACTTAAACACTGGGAAAAACAATCTTTGGGTTATATAATTGTATTGTTCATGTCGTTCACCAATTTTTTCTCTGTGTATTATGAATAATTCGGAGCATTCCACTGCACATAGCAGTTTTTATAACTTAAATGCTGTGTTCATTTAAGCCCTGAATGCTGTACAGTGAGTTCAGACTGCCTGTGTGGAACAGTCTGAGTATAAACTAAGTTGTGTTGTTAGTGACATTTGTTGGCATGCTATTAGACAATCTTCTGTCTAAGAAATATTGTATCAGCACAGGAGTTTGATTTTGATTTTATCATTGCCATGATAGCAATCAACAGGATAGATTTAAAAGAACTTATTCTCTTTTTCAGGATAAATAAATGATCAGGAAATTAAGAAGTTTGCTAGAATAATTCTGTTTCCAGTCTGTCGTCATACACTAGTTGTCCGGTTTACGGGAAACTATTTTGATTCTCAAAGAGTAAAATCAAGCCTTTAATCTATTTTTATTATCTGGAACAAGATTCCTGTAAAACCACCTACCTCTACACTGAAGCCTGGACATCATTTAGAAAGGAATCTTATATCATCTCTGTGACACAGCCAGAAAAAGAGAAAGCACTGCAGGTAGTTAAGGTGGAAATTGTGGGCAGATTTTAGAATCTATAGTTACTGATTCCAAACAGCAGCTGTGCAGGAAAAATATTTGATGTGAGTTCACTGCATACCCTGTTTGAATGCCCAAGATTGTGGTTTATGTATGATATTCAAGTACATACCTCCATAGAAAATACCCAGACAGGTTGTTTTATTGCTCTTTTCAAAGCAGTACCTAATATTTCCTGTTCAGTTTGGTCCTATCTATATACTGATGACATCAGGATTAATAAATAACATGACACCTCAAATGTTCAATAACTCAATTTTCATGAAGGAAATCAAAATGAAAGATATAGGACACCTTGAATAAAAAGGCCTTTAAATATGAAAATTATTTCCTTGGTCCCAATCTCTATAACTGCATTCTTGCATGTCTGCATTTCTCCCAAAGGTAAGAGTCTAAAAAAAATTATCACACTACCTGTAATTTTTGCACGTTTACTGTGGCACACTATATCACATTGTGTCCTGTATTACATATCCAGGGAGATGTTAAATGTTAATATATGGGTATACATGTGGTTGTTAATGAAAAAATAAGCTTGTGATTACTGTTGTGTAAAAGAATGATGTGTAAACAGATAGTAGAACAGGACCAAGGAGGAAGATCCTAGCAAAATATTTAGAGTGGAAATTCTTATTTGCTTCTGTCTACGCATACCCCCAAGTACCTTGCTGAATTGCTATGCATGCATCTCACTCATTTTTCTTATACTACATAAAGGTCATTTTATAGAACTTCCAAGAAGGAGCCACAAGAATTTATGGATTCCCTACTGGGAGTCTATAATCAAAAGCCTGGGTTGTTTTTTTTCCAAAGTGTCTGAGTGCTTGCAGTTTCTATGCAGTTATTGTAAGGTAATAGGTGTTCAGGGTATTCATGATCAAAAGGTTATTAAATTACAATGTCCCAGTAGAAAATAGAGCAATTTACATGACATTTATCAAGGAGGTTATATGAAACTACTTTTGCACTGTAAGTATAAAAGGTGAGGCTCCTTGCTCTTTTCAATAAAATAAAATAAGTAAAACTCAATTCTATAACATTCTTTTTTTTTTATTTGAAAGAAAACATTTTCTTAGGTGATTGTGAAGACATTCGTGATGATCGAACACTTCTAAAGAATTCTCAGTGTAACTAAAACACCTAAAGTTAAACATTACCCTTAGTTTCTGTTAATAAAGACTCATTTTTTTGTCTAACTGGCATCTTTTGTCAATGTACATGTATTATCTTTTAAAGGTCTAACCATCTCAAGAAGCTGTATGTTATAAATAAATCCATTTGCTGCAGGATGTGAAGCAAAGGTACATGTGCTATGGTTTACATAGCATCATATGGACTAGAAATCATACCCTCAGTGGCATATAATGGGATAATTCAGAACATACAATACTGCTCGCATAAGATGTAATGGCTGTTCTTTGTGGAAGATACTATTGCTCAGCTTGGTAAAATGTTGCTATAAAAAAAGGAATTGCTTGTTATAATCAAGTCCTATGGGGACAGTGACAGAATGATTGAAATACATTTTCACAACTTTAGAGACAGAACCTAAGATGACTGCACATGGTTTACCTATGTGGAAATATGGTTGTTTGCTTGGGAATATTAGGGTTGTTAGGATGCAAGTTCAAGCCCTGTCACTCCACAGTGTGCCACTTGTAACAGAAACAGATATTTGGGGGGTTCGTGAATGCTAGCATTTTTAGTAGCTTCCTAAAGCAAAACCTGAAGATTTCCAGGAATGCACCTTCTAATCTAAGTGACTAGACTAGAGGTAGACCCAGAGTAAAACCCCTGAATGCTAGCAAGTTCTTGGTACCAAGTGTTTTGTTCTGCAGAGCCACTCCAAAGTAATTCATGATCTTCAATGAGGCTATCCTGTTCATCTGACAGATCCAGGTGGATTGTAAGATACCGTAACTATCACGGTTTTTAGCACTTCTCTTTTTTTCTAACTGAATAATTATCACAAAATTTTGTTCAAATTAATGGTTGTTACTAGCATTTAGCTTAAATTTTTGTACTAGCTGACTTCAAGGGAGATAAAATTTTAAATTATTAAACTTTTTTTCTTGGTTATTCTTAGATAAAGCGAAGCAAAAGCTGCAGAATTGTGACTGATATATGCAATTCTGTGTAAGATTAGTGAAAAAATGTGTAGCCAAAATAAGTCTTGTGGAAAGTGTGGAACTGATTTTTGGCAAGAAAGTGTTAAAAAATTTGTTAGTTTCATCAAACTAGTCATCAGTACTTTTAAAAAAAGAAAAAAATATTTGTGGTACTCAGATACACACACTCAAATCCAGGTGCTATGTTTCCACATATTCAAAATGAAGTATCCTACAGTTTTCCACATCACCTTCTGTGTTTGTGTTGCAGTGGCCCCTGTGTATTCATGGTGACTATGTTAGTTATTGGGCAACAGAGTTTTTAGCTTTTTTGTTGCAAATGCAGATGTAACTTGGATAGTTGGGACAGTTGCCATTTTTTTTGTAACTACTGTTGATAGTTTCAGTCAGATTGTTGGCAGTCACTCCTTGTCCTCTTACCAGCATCTAAGCATGTAAGGTAAGGACCAATTGAACTGAAAAGTTAATTTAACCTCAATTTCTTCAGCAATGGAAGGAATTACCACAGCCTCATTGTTGATACTCTACCAGCTTTGTGACTATGTATGTGACTTCAACACCTAAGGCTGACAAGGTGAGTCTCATTGGCATGAAATTCACATATAACTAAAATACACTACAGTACTGCTCTATATCGCTAGAACCAAAAGCAAAATACTTGGCTGTAATGCCACATACTTTTTTGGAGTCTTCCCACCCTTGAGAGTATTAGTGGTAACAGACTGTAATTGCCCTGTGTGACAAAGCTGTAAAATACTGTGTACTACGATACTAGTACTGCACTTTGCACAAAATCTTGATTGTTTTTTCCCTATGCTGTTCCCAGAACCACTTCTAATTCTTCTCCTAAGGGGAAAACAGGATGGTGTAAGGAAGACACATTGCAAATCTAAGCCTCCATTTACTGCCAGTAAGCGCTCTTGCTGCTGTAGCAGAGCTACTTTGGCATTCTTTCACATAAAATATCCTTCATCTCAGCTGTTTCCAAACAAAATAAATTTTTTTTGTAAAGAACATCTTTTTTCTACTGCTAGAAATAATGCAATGAGGTGTAATAATAGATTTCATATTATAGTAATACAATAACTCATTAAACTAAGTTACTGTGTTTTTCACCAGTGTCTTTTAGAAATGTTTATGGCAATAAAAATGGTGTGCAGTGGCCCAACCTCTGTAACAAAGACCCCTGGCTTGAATGCATTCCAGAGTTTACTTCAGAATGAGAATTTTTTTATTGTTTTTATTGTTTTTAATTGCATTTTATTTTAAATACAATTAAGAGTAAAATATTATCTTAATATATATTATATAGCTATTAAGAAAAATAGTATTAAAGAACACATTATTTATGATCAGAAACAAACCTACCAATGATATTTCAAAAAATATAGTCTTCAGAAACAAAGAGCATTTTTGTTACACAACCACTCCCCATTCCACACAAATATAGGTACAACTATATTTTCTGTATCACATGTGTAGTCATCTAGAAAACAAATTCTCCCCTGACAACAACTTAGTTGAAATCTGCTCTTAATTATTGTTATTGATTTGAGTATTTCCACGATCACTGAGGTTTCACTGCTTGAGCCATAAAAAAAGTGGATAAAATTAGAAACTCCAGAAAACAACTGGGGAGAAAAACAACACCTGGAGAAAGGAGTACAGAATAGGAGGAAAAGTAATGACATATATGACACATATTGTGAAGTATACAATATACTTTTCTCTGTGCTAGAGGAAATCTTGAAAGAAAAAAAAATTCTACTTATAAATTCCTCAACAGTTAGAGGAAATTGAAGGGCAAATGTGGAAAAAAAAAAAGGATGATCAATAATTTGGAGACTTTTTAACAGTGTAAAGGAGCAATCTGTCCCTATTTAGAAAGCTAACGTGAGCCAGTCAGCCTTATTTGATTATGGAATTAGCAGAGAAAGCAATCAGGTGGTCCCTGTAAGTCCTTTCAGTATCTGATGTGTCTCAGATAAGACCCTTCCTCCTCTTCTCTAGCCTTATCTTGCTCCCATCCCAGTCTCCCGGGATGTTGCTCTTGCTGTATTTTTCTCTTTCCTTGTTTCAGGTAGTTATCTGCCTACTCACACTATTACTGAGGGTTCTGGTGTCCTGTTCTCTGAAGAGCTGGCTGAGTTCCAGTCAGGAGGCTGGAGGGGAAAAGCCTGCTCAAAAGCTAGAGCAGGGAGAGATGGCTGGTTTGCTGGATCAAGTGGATGGCTTTGGGTTCTGATAGGCTATAAGGAAAGGGCCTGCTGAGTGACACTACCCGATGGTACTGGTTGCTGTTGGGGAAGGTGCAGCATTCCCTCAAACGGCTTTGCAATGTACTTGCTACCAGACGAGTACTGACAAGGGAGGCTGCTTTGTTTTCCCCTGTGCTGGTAGGCAGTGAAAGTGTGAAGAGTGCTTCACATCAGGCGCTTCATAGCTGACTGGAACAGGATCTAGAAGCAAAGTCTAGTTCCTGATGTTGGGAGACTGCAGACCACTGTCAGGGCTCCTAAAATCTCACAAGCTGACCGACCTAAAGGTAGCTGCCACACCTGTAGGAATGCTGAGGACAGGACATCTTCAGTCCAGGCTGCACACAGCTGCCTTTGATGCTGTGGAGCCTCTACTGAGGATTTATATATCGAAAAGACCCACAGAAAAGAATCACGCTTTTAACAAAAGACAGCTTTTCCCTTTTTTCTATAATTATTGTTTGTTAGTTTTTTCATTTTTTTTTTTTTTGTTGGTCTTCCTGCATGATGTGGAAGATCAGAATTTTGTTTCCCTTCACCTAATATTATTCAACTCAGTATCCCGGGAAAATGTTTTAAATATCAGAATATACATGCAGTTTCAAAGAAGGGTGTGCTGCGTTGGGATTTGTTTGTACAGTTTGTAGAGTTGCTTCAGAAAAATAACTTAAAATTTACTAAGATGGGAGGAGAGAGAAGAATAACAATGTTTTCTGTAGTTTGTTATTCCTTTTGAGATAAAGTGTATTTATTTCACCCTTAGTTTAGCAATCTTTTTCAGTATATGTGAGCTAATGTCTTGACTGCATACTAGTACATTTTAATGAAAGTTTCTTCATTCATTTTGCAGTAAAGTTTTCTTTTTACACTATGCCCTGCAGTTTTTTCCCTCCCCTGTACATCCCTCTGAGTCTCTTTGGTGTTTTAGAATCTTAATGTGCCTAGAGTGGCTACTTGATGTTGTATTCATACTAACAGCTACAGCATCTGCAAACAAAATCCAACCTAAAACAGTTGATCTTCCAGGTTACTCTACAAGTAAGCACTTTTAGGGTGGATATATATGTGACATTTCCTGTCCTTAAAGAAAAGCATCTCACTTCCTTCTCAAATTGCTCATAGAAATGTGTTCCAGTAAGCTAGCTTATATGTGTGCAGTCAAATGTTCACACAGAAGAAGGAGCCCATCTTGCAGTCCAGGTGTGCATACCTAAGTGGGAAGAAAGCGCTCTTCCCCATCTTTGGTGTTTCCTAAGGATTACTTTAGAATGCTTTCTGAACTGTTTAAAGGTTTCTAATTTTTCTGCAACGTATATGGAGCTTCAATACCCAGTTAAGGCATGTTTGGGGACAACTAAGTGGACAATTACCTTGTTCTCTTGACTATCTGAATTTAACTTGATAGGCTAAATCTTGACTCAGCTGTCAGAGGCAAGTCTTTCAAGCCAGCTGTGACCATGGTGCATTCAGACAGGACTAAACTTGGACTTGCTAGTGTGCATTTCTGAACAGTATCTTCTAGCCCCACCCCCAATTTCTTATGATTCATGGAATATGATGCTCTATCATACCTCAGCTTCTCAAATAAATTTGAAAAGTAGACTGGTTCATGCTGAAGAGCAGGAAACCAAAGTCTAGGACTAGAAGCAAGCTGTTCCATATGTAGAAGAACTTGAGAGCAAAAGAGGTCCTTGCCAGAGTTGGTGCTTGGTACCAGAACTGTGATGTCAGTGTGCAGCCTTCACGGTCTCCATCCAGTACTCACTTCTGCCAGTTTGTCTTCCTCAGTCTCTACCCAAAACTCTTCTGCTTGGAGGCAAGCAGTTTGACTGACATTGTCAGCTGTCATAATACAGGTGTGCAGTGCCATCAGGAGCATGCTGTCTTAGAATGGCAAGCACTGCAGGTGTCGCTTCATTCAGCGCTTTCCTTCCAAATGTGTAGGGGCTGTATACTGAAATATGAATACCATCTGTTGCTCCCTTGAGGTGCGGACTCTATAAATAACTTGGAAAGGACTGTCATTCTGCTGCTGTAAACTTAAGACATTTCAGTTGCCTGTAAGCCTTTTGTATCTTCAGGAATCTGGGGTTTTTTGACCTGGGTTAAACCAGCTTTCTGTTCACATTGCAGACAGGAATCTTTATTGATCCCTAGGAGCCAACTGATTATTTTGGTAAGCAGTGCTGACTATGTCCTGCTATCATATATCTCTTCTCAGGCTGGCTGCTATAGACTCTGTCTGTGTTAGTGAACACTGCATACAATTAGTTGAATGGATTTGTAGCACGCATGGATGCCAAGAATGTAACAGCAACACTGTGGATGTGCTGTTCTTTACCCTTCTGACTAGCTCTGATTTGGTCCTGTGCACTGAATGGCTGCAGTTCATCAGATGTGCTCCTGCCTCTCATCTTTAAGTTGCTTCATCCTGAAGGATTCCACTGCACATGCACCATGGTGTACACTAAAGTGTGGTAAATGGGTGTGGAGCTTTGCTCCAAAAGTGCGTTTCTGCTCCAGACTAAAATTCCAGTATGGATGTACCCATCAGCTCTTCAGTTAAGATACAGCTGACAAGAATGCCTTGGTACTTGAGATTTAGGTGGCTGAATGAGCAAACCATGGATTTTTGCTAGCCTCACAGTGGTTGTATAATTTCATCAGCCCATGGGCAAACATCAGTGCACCAAGCATTGCGCATGCTTTTTATCCCATACCTCACCTTGGATCTGTGTGGGTTAAGAAACTATGATTCCCCAAGTCTGCTTAAAGAATACAGCTATTCTTACTCTTCCTTTGTATGTTTAAGGTAGCACTTCAGTTATATGATTTTATGAATCCTGAAATTGGACTTGTGTTACAAAAATCTACTGGTTTCTGGGGTGGATTTTTCCTTTCACAGGGAAGCTGATGATTGCTCTCAGCTTTTCCGTATAGTTACACAGTCTTTGTTTCTGTCCTGCTGTAGATGCGTTTCTGGGTATCCTTTTCTGAGTCAATCTGCCCAGCTATAGTTGAAGAGCTGATGGCTTGGGACAGCTTAACTCAGTAAATGGTATGTAGCAGTTTCAATGGAGCAAGTATGCTTATTCCTCCAGGAACACCACAATTCATGGCGAGATGATAATGCAAGCAATAATGAAAGTTTAACACTGTAACTACATTATATGCCAACACAGAAAAGCGAGAACAGTAAAATGACCACTATAGACCATCCACAGTCCTCTAAGGAGCCAAAGAATAACCTTAAATATTTTCAGTCTAATATGTGTTCTCTCCTAGTCGAATAAGCAAGTTATATTAAGAAGCTGGAGAGAAAAAACATGAAGTTTTCTTGTATTGCTCTCTCCAGGGACTGTCCCAAAAGTTCTTCAGGAAAAGTCCAAGTAATTGTTTAGGCATACAAAGAAACCCTCAAATGGTATTAACATAAGATATGCTGGAGTACCTTCAGAGGACTGTAACTAAGTCAGTCCCTTACCAGTAATAGCCACACTACCTTCTAAGACTGTGAATAGTAAATCCTGCCTATGTGAACTGGGTGCTGTCTCTAAAATCCAGCTTGAGTGAGCCAGTAGGTAGGCAGTATAAATAAGTAAGAAATAAAAAAAAAAATGTATAAAAGCTAACATCACTGTGGATCTAGCTTCAGATGTCTGTTACATTAGAAACTGAAGTGCTGTCAATCACATCCAATCTCACAATGAGGTGTTATGAACTACTCAAAACCTACAGTAATTAACCACTGTCACTTAGTTACAGCTTTTTGTAGGAAGAGAGAACATGCCTGCAATCCATAAATAAACTTGGTGGGATGGGAGAAAATCCTTGATAACTCGCATACATCAGTCACATAAATTGGAGGTTAAAGTCTTAAGGAAAAATGTTACATCTTTTGACTTTTAGCTTGTTTTGTCAATGAATAATGATAGTGTTCCAAGCAAATGATTAAAAGAGTTAATCCTCATGGCATGTTGTGTGCTTTTTAAATTAGTACAATGATTAGAAGAATGTAAGGATAATTGTCAGAATATCTGATTAATGGCTAGTCAGCATCAAAAGATAGGACAAGAGACAAGAAAATTAATATATTATATCCACAGACATGCCTACCCTGAGCAAAAGTTGGTAATGGAGACAATAACAGAAGTCTTGGAGCACTGATTGATGGATGGGCCATTGGAGGAATTGCTTAGGCATATCTTTGAAGACATTGAATCAGAACTTTGTAATTGATAAGAAGGGAGGAGGGTGGGACCACAAGATTATACTGTGTTTCATGGGAAAGAGTTAACTTAAAACACAGTTGAAGGGGATTGTGGTATTGTCTTCACCTGCAGAAGCCACGCATATTTCATCTCTACATCTTCTGGTCAGCAAATAGTTTTGCTGTCTTGAAGTTTAGTTTTGGTGATAGACTGGCTTAGCCAAACAACTCCTGGACAATGATTTGATCTGTTGTGATGAGCTCATTGCTGTGTCTTCTGTTTGGAAGAAATAGCATCGTGTTTTAGGGTACACAGGCCTTGACACTGTGTGAGCACTGTTCAGCAGTAACTAAGACATCCATGTATTATCAACACTATTTTCAGCACAAATCCAAAACATAGCCTCATACAAGCTACTGTGAAGTAAATTAATTCTATCATAGCCCAAAACAGTACACTAAGGAACAGAAAGGAACTGATTTCGAAGAAAAGCTTTGTTAAGCCAAATCCTTATCTTGGTTCAGAGACAACTAAAGGTCATATTATCCCTCCAGACAAATTAGAAGAGGAATCACATCTGGGAGGCCACTGGAGCCCCTTTCCATGACCAGGTATCAGTCATCTCTTACTGCAAAGCCATCTGGCCTGGTATGGCTTTTTGCCTGAGTATTATGCACTACAAAGATACATCTTAACTTGGGCAAAGTGTTTTGATAAGATGATCATTCATATTCTGAAACGTCTGGCCTGCCGAGAATATGGACACAACAAATTTATATTTGTCTGCACTTACTTCCCCTCAGCAAATTTGCAAGTGATACAAAACTGGAAAGAGTGATTGATTCGCCATGATTGTGCTGTCATTCAGAGGGAGATTGATGGGCTGAAGAAATGGGCAAACAGAAATCTTGTCAATTTCAACAAATGGAAACGTGAAATCCTGCACCTATGGAAGAATAATCCCATGCACTGCTACATGCTGGGGGCCAGCTGGCTGGAAAGCAGCTTTGTGGAAAGAGACCCAGGGGTGCTGACAGACAACAAGGTGAACATGAATCAGCAATGTACCCTTGCAGCAAAGGTGGCTAACAGCCTCTTGTGTTGCATTAGGAAGAGTGTTGCAAGTTGAGGGAAATGATCCCTCCCCTTTAGTCAGTGCTGAGGAGGACGCACATGTAGTGCTGTTTCCAGTTCAGGGCTCCCTGTATATGAAAGACAGGGACATATGGGAGCAAATCCATCAAAGGACCACAAACATGATTAAGGGACTGCAGCACCTCTCATATGAGGAAAGACCGGTGGCTGGAATTGTTTAGCCTGCAAAAGACAAGAGAATGCTCAGGGGGATCTCATCAATGTGTATAAGTACCTGATGGGAAGGAATAAAGAAGATGGAGCCAGACTCTTTGCAGCAGTATGCGGTGGATGGAAGAGAGTCAATAGACACAAACTGAAATACAACCCCCCCCAAAATTTAAATGTTAGAAAACACTTTTTTTTTTTTTCTTTTTCTTTTTTTAAGTGTGAGAACAGCTGAGCACTGGCACAGGTTGCCCAGAGAGACTGTGGAGTCTCCATCTTTGGAGTTATTCCACACCAGACTGGGCAGCCTGCAGGCATGGACAACCTGCTCTGGCTGATCCTGCTTTGAGCAGTGAGTTGGACTAGATTATCTCCAGAGGTGCCTTCAAGCATTCTGTGATGCTGTGACATGGGCTGAGTTTTCTAACAACCAGATATGGGCTCCTCATGTCACATAATTTCAGAGAGGTGTTTTTAGCTTTGAAGGTCCAAGGGTTTGCTCTGGCTGATGGCCCTAAAGACCACCTTATGCAGGGATGCTGTATGCAGCTTGTGTCACTGCTTTTAAAAGCTGGTGTGTGAATTAAAATACAAACTGACAAATTTTGCTGAAATAGGTAGGAAATCTTCTGTGTTACACACTCAGGATAGAAAAGAAGTTATCTTACTTCTGGCTAGTTTACATGAGAGCAGCCAAGGATCTGGGAAGACAAACTTG
Source organism: Burhinus oedicnemus (assembly GCA_008921705.1). Classification (NCBI taxonomy): domain Eukaryota; kingdom Metazoa; phylum Chordata; class Aves; order Charadriiformes; family Burhinidae; genus Burhinus; species Burhinus oedicnemus. The sequence continues at coordinate 2,019,811 of VFFE01007705.1, forward strand.
GCTTACAGCTAGCCTAGCTGTCTGTTGTCTGTCTGTTAGGGGGTCAAAACTATGGTGAAAGGTTTTTGCTGTTTGTATGATTTATGGTAAAACACTAGTTCTTTAGTCTTAGATGTGTGGCCTAGATTCTTGTTGTTTGGAGGAAGAAGTCAGCTAATCTTCCAGCGTCAGTTTCTTAATTATCTATATATTTTCTCTCATTAGAGTGATTAAAGTGAAAATGGGATTAATCTAAATTCAGAGGTACTGGCTGACCTTTGATCTGATAAAGCTTTCCAGGCTGCACTGTAGGCGCACTTCTGCCAGTGACCTATTAAGAAGCACCTCTGTGCATGATGGCCTGTGCTAATAGCAACAGTTTACTCTGCTTTTCTTTTGACTGTGACCTGCCTGATCATGTATCTTCTGGACAGCTGTTCTAAACAAACCAGATCTTGTTTAAATCAGCCATATGAGTTGTGCAGTGTCAGCAGGAGATCAGTCAGGCTAGCTATATGCATTTCTTTCTGCCGCTTTTCCTCCCTTGTTCTGAAAATGGCTTTTCTTTTATAATTGTCTGCCTTTTGTTCCTCTAGACACTTGCAGAAAAACTCAAGCTTTCTCATTTTTCAGTTTTGAAAACTCTTTAAGTCGAAGTGCTTGTATAACACATATAGCAAAACAGAGTTAAGAGAAAATTATATCATGGAAGAGTGTCATTAAAAGTGAAGTGAGTATTATTACTTGTGGAGCTTGTGGAGATCTGCACTTGAATCCCTATGGACTGATAGTATAGTATGTGAAGCTGTATTCCTTGTTTTGGATGCACACCCAGACTGATCACTGGTAGCTGAGACAATACAAGTTTTTCGTCCAGACAGGGTTTTTTATTGGCTTTGCATTTTCTGTGTTGATGGAATCAGTTTCAGGCTTTTCCATGATATGAACCACTTTTAAGATATTTGTATTATATTGTCTACCTCCTCCCTGCCCCTCCCAGGTACCATGTCCATTTGTGAACTCATTTCAGTTCTGCCAGGTGGAGTGCAGAAGCCCCTTGTAGCAAAATAATTAACATTACTGTCCAAAAGGTTTCATAAATTTAAATGGATAATGTTACAAACCGGAAAAAACATCATTTTTTTGAAAAAACAAATGATCTTTTTCCAATGTTTTCTTACTCCTCAGCTAGGTTTCAAGTGCTACAAAATAAAATTTCCTCCTATTTCTCTTTCTAAAATCTCCATAATGACCTATATACACATTCTTTGACCTGGTGTTTGTTTTATGTTTTTTATAAGTCTTTTATAGGCTTCTGTGAACCTATTTGTGTCACTAGGCACCCACTGAAGTATACATCGGTTGTATAAATGGAATATAAGAAAGCTCCTGGTTCCAGCTTCACAGAAAACTTATTGGTTCTCTGCCTGATGAGAGGAAATAAAAATCACTTTTAATGGTTCATTGCCAGGGGTGGTCTTCCAGGCTTTCTATTCTTTTTAAAAAATCTGTTATTATAGTTGAGTGTCAAGAGAGTGTTGAAGAAAGAGCTGAAAAAGAAAGAAGGCAATCACCAATATCACAAACATTCAAGATTGAAAATAACCTCTTTGCCTATGGGACTGGGGGGTTGAGAGTAAAACGTGGTATTTCTAGGTCTGAAACTTGTGCTATGTGGCCTTTTCTATGCTCTTGTTAATAAATAAGTTTCTTCACATGTAAGTATTAAATGGGAATAATAATCCAAGGTTTATTTAACCTGGAAACCTTGAAGCTGAGAGCTCTCAAGGTGTTTGAAAACCTGAAATGAAAACAAAAAAAAAAAGATAAATTCTGAGTATCAATATTTATTAACAAGTTGCATCATATAAAATATGTTTTTTCTGAAATATTTGCATCACTTTTCAAGAAAGCTTTTTGTTATCTAGTTTTCACCATATTTTTTGAATGTGCTAATGCTACATAGACTCAATGGTGGGCTGCATAACTTTTGTATCAGAACTAGTCAAAATGTATCCTTAAAATCAGATTTTGTAGTAATACAAGAAACTGTTAGTGATAAAGGGTACTTTTAGTCACAGATTTTGAAGTTCTGAGGTAATAAAAAAAATCTGGCAGGCAGTTTTGGTTTTGCCTTGACTTCAGCATTTTATTTTTTCTACCTGTGAGTGTTTCCATTAAATATCTTCAGTCACAAGATACCATGTTCTTGCACTGGATGAGAGCACTCTGTTTGACATTTGGACCAATTGGTCTGCCCTTGCCAGTGAGGACTTTTGTCTCTTGAGCTGTGCTTCTATCACAGGAGTCTGGTCTTGGGATGAAATGTGGGAATCTTTAAGATTTTTTATTTTTATCCTATGTCATTATGGTTTAGTCCAGCTTAGATGTGTGTATTTGATTCCCATATCTTTGACCGTACTGTTTGTGATTCAACATGCCCATAAAATTTGGGAAAATGTGTGAGCTGAGAAGCTGTGAGCAACAAAACAGAAAAAGTTGAGTTTTTCTTAGTGCTGTAGATTTGAATAACAACATGGTAATAGCACTCCCGCATCTGCAATCTCACAATTGTGTCAATAGGACTAGATGCCTGCATGGTCTACTCTTTTACCAGGAATTGCTCAAGAGTACACGTCAAAAAGAAGGGATGGTCACAAAATAGAATCTTAGAAACTTTGGGAAGCTTTATGAGCATAAAGTCCTTTGTGAACTTTGAGGTGAATGTCAAAGAACCAGTAAATGTGGTTTTGTGATGATTTTCCTGAAAGAAACTCTCATTTAGGCTACTGCTATTTTAAAAAGACTTACCAAGGTGGTAAAAATCTTTTCAGATCTGGGAAGATAATGTTCTAACTGCCAATTAAATACAAAGAAGGTGAGTTTTAGCTTGCATGTCCACTGAATGTAAAGTGTACATGCAAACAGGAAGGAGATCCTAAATATAACTGCTCCACATATTTAATTAGCATTATTTTAGTATTTGAAAGTGTGAAGATAAAATCTTGGAGCATGAAGGATTCATAAAACGGTAACTAAGTGCAGCCTGATTAAAGATTGCGTGATACCCATCAGAGAATTGTGATCATCAAGAGGTAATTGTGTCAGAAGCAATCAAATGTGTACAGGCAAAATCAAGCCCTCTGAATACGAGTTACTAAACACTGGACATCACTGTGTAGGCTGCTAGGAAAAATTGCATGCCAGCATCACTGCTGTTGCATATGGTACTGTTCAAGGAGGAGAGATTATGGTTGCATGAAGCTGGCTTGGTCTGGTGGCTTGAAGAAGTGGGATTGTGGGATTGGAAACAGACGGGAGCAGCCAGGGCTGCTGCTGGGTGAGCAGCTGCACACTAGAGTACAGGTAGTGGCTAGTGGGAGGCGCAGGGTCTGGGAGAAGTACCCAGCACCTATGCAATTATTGCTTGTGATTCAGAGGTGGTGATAGGTCTGAGGAGGTTTGCCTGTTTGGAACAGGTGAAAATATGAACACAATCACACAATCAACCATGAAAAAAAGGAGCAGGAAAATGTAAAATTGCTTGCTGTAAACTATGATGTCATCTCTCCTTCTCATACTTTTCACTTGTGTTGTAAGTTTAGTTTTGTGCTGTGATATTCAGTAATCTTTTTTGTCATCGAAGAAAACCCACAAAACAGGAGGAAGACTACGTACAAGTGAGAGATGCTTCAAAAATACTTCAGTGTGTAACCACAGTACTTCTTGAAACTGATACCTGATTTGTTCTTTAAAACCATAAATAAAATAGGCCTTGAATGTGCAAAAAAACCAAAAGACCAAATATAAGTAGAAAATCTGTACTGTATTTTCTCAGAGCTGCCCTCTGAGTAGGATGTTGGAAGAGTGTGGTAGCTGATCAAGAGCAGATTTGTAATGTATAGGACCCTTCCAGCTCCTACTGCTTGTCAGATACTTTGAAGTAGGAGCTGAGGTAGCTAAGTATGATTTGGATGATGATTTCTTGCATCTAAAACTAGGTTTGCATACATGGGGAAATGAAGGGACGTGCAACACATTCTTGGCATTAGCTAATATACTAGGCTGCTCTTATGGGTTCGCAACGGTGGTACATTGTTTTCCTACATGTAGATAAAAAATGATATGATGCTTGTGAATTTGTTGTGTCATATGAAATACAGATGAAACTGGACATCCTGATGTTGTTGTCATCTCGTAACATTGTTCTCAAGAAAACATTGTGCGACTGGTTTTTTTTTCCCCTCCCCAGATTACTTAATTACCAGTTTCTTGAAAGCTGGAATATAGCAAAGATCAGTTATTGATTATCTTCAAAACTCAGATATTGATTATCTTCAAAAACTTCAAACCCAGAGTAGTGATTGATTTTTCTACCTAAGTATAAGTATAGATAAACCTTTCAATTCAAGGCTGACAAATATATGAATGTCTGGAGATTATGGATCTAAAGATACAGAAGTTGGGGACCTTCCAAAATATGCATTACACATCTGCATATTCTGTATGGCCGGATCTTACTGTCAGTCTCTTAGACTAAATATGTTAACTTCCCTGGAGTTTGTCCAGGTTTGCCTCGGTTTAATGCCTAATCTGGTATTTCAGAAAGAGAAAAATACCTAAATACGAGTTCAAGCAATTTACAAAAATATTTTTCTCCTTCATGTTAGCCTAATACTTGTTTCTTAAAAAGTATTTAAGTCTTTTCAAAGGAGAAAAGTATCTAAATGTTTTACTGTCTATTGTTATATTGTTCTCAATGAATCTACAAATTAATTGGTTAAATTTGTACATAATCTTAGGTTTGGTTCCACTTTCTGAGCTATATTTTGGTTGGCAAATAGAGAGGAACAGGTAAAGATCCTCTTCCCATTATGCATGGTATGCAAGAGTCTGTCTAAAGGCAGCCTCCAAACTAGGATTTCATATCTTTTTATTAAAGTTTTCTTGTCATTTTTGGATATCCAGAAGTTCAGGAAGAACAGTTTAAATGGGTCAAGACATAGTCAAAATGATAGAAAATCCAGACAGTTGTAGTCCGTACTGCTTTCAAGGTGCCTTTTCATGATTTGGATGTTTTTAATCCAATTTATTTTTCCATGATGTGTTTCCAAAGATCAATTAGAAATGTAATTCTTCTTAAACATTAAAATTGGCTCTTAAAAATTAATTCAGGAACTGAAAAAAATGACTTTCAGTACTCAGCATGTCACTGAGCTGGATTCATTACTGTAGTTTTTACACTCCATTTTCACATCAGTGCAAGTCCATTGAGATTTCCATTCTAAAACTGGAGCAGTAAGTCAGGTTTCTTGTAGGAAAATAATAAATGACCAGTCAGAAATCTCTGGAGAGTGCAAGTTGAGTGATCTTTAAATAATTCTTCCCTGGTAGGTTATATAGAGCACATTTATAGCCCAGGACTTCAGGGGTCTCCTTTCTCCTTACTTGACCTCATTTTTTTAAGGTAAAATGTGTTACTGTAATCAGTTCACTGAACAACTAAATGCTGGGATGAAATTTATGACCTTTTTGATAGAACCTATAGGTTTTGTTCACCAGAGTGGATTTTTCTGGCAATGACTTTGTGGCAGCTTTCCTTGACATCGTTCCAGATTAAAATTCATGTCTTAAGCTTAGCTGGTTTCCACCTACTCACCAAACCTGTTTTTTATTCCTTGTGTCAAAAATTTCTTCTTGCCAAAACCCCTCTTTGCCCCCCAGAACACTCCTTTTTTTCCTCTGTTTGTTTGTTTTTGTAAAGCCTGCAGTTCTTATAAAAGACTGTAATGCATGCTGGCTACACTAACAGTTACTAGGTTGTGGGGGAAAAAAAATTCTATCTGAAACACCAAAGTTATGACAAAACCTGTCCCCCAAGATACTTCTTGGTTTTGTTTACAATGTGGTGTTACTGTCAGGCAGGCTAGGAGTTAGTTGGATGTAGGTAGTGCTCTTCTAAACAACTCCAAGTGTGGAGCTTTGCGGGAAAAAAAAGGAGGGGAAAGAAACGTGTGTTCCATTAGACAGATCATCTCTTTTGCTTTGCTGCTCTGCCTCAAGTTCGGCTCACTTTCACAAAACAATGTGTAAGCCTCTCAGAAAACCTTAACAGTAACAAGGAAATGTGTTGGCAGCATTGCACTGAGATTGAGAAATTGCAACACCAGCAAGCAGGAGATGAGCATAATGAGGCAGACAATGTCCCTCTACACAGCTGTCATTGTCCTGGGCAGACCTCACCATTCTACTGCTGTGCCTGGGCTAATAAGACTGTGACCTACTCCTGCTGGGTTGACCCATCCCAGTCCTCCCTTTTATCAAGTCTTAATTCACAAGGGGATTACACCCACCTCTGACTTTCCTTTTAGCATACTGTAACTGAAAGTATACTGTAACTGTTTTTCTACTGAAACTGATTTTTTTTTTTTTTTTTTAAATTTGAGAAACACTATTGACCATCTAAGGAACCTGAAGGTACACAAATCCATGGGACCTGATGAAATCCATCCACGAGTCCTGAGGGAACTGGTGGATGAAGTTTCTAAGCCACTTTCCTTTATATTTGAAAAGTTGTGGTGGTCTGGTGAAGTTCCCAATAATTGGAAAAGAGGAAACACAACCCCCATTTTCAAAAAGGGAAAAAAGGAAGACCTGCAGAACTACAGGCCAGTCAGTTTCACTTCTGTGCCTGGCAAGATCATGGAGCAGATCCTCCTGGAAACTCTGCTAAGGAACATGGAAAATAAGGAGGTGATTGGTGGCAGCCAACATGGCTTCACCAAGGGCAAGTCATGCCTGACAAATCTGGTGGCTTTCTATGACTGGGTTACAGCATTGGTAGGTCAGGAAAGAGCAACAGATGTCGTCTACCTGGACTTATGCAAAGTGTTTGACACTGTCGCACACGACATCCTGGTCTCTAAATTGGAGACACATGGACTTGATGGGTGGACCACTTGGCTGGATGGTTTCACTCAAAGGGTTGTGGTCAAGAGCTCGATGTCCAAGTGGAAACCAGTGACAAGTGGTGTTTGTCAGGGGTTGGTACTGGGACCAGTACTATTTAACATTTTTGTTGGTGACGTGGATGTTGGGATTGAATGCACCCTCAGCAAGTTTGCCAATGACACCATGGTCCTCATGCCATGTCGGGGGATGGATGCCATCCAGAAGGACCTGGACAGGCTAGGCTTGAGAGGTGGGCCCATATGAACACCCTGAAATTCAAAGGCCAAGTGCAGGGTCTTGCAGGTGGGTTGGGGCAATCCTATGCACAAATACAGGCTGATCGGAGAATGGATTGAGGGCAGCCCTGAGGAGAAGGACTTGGGGATGTCGGTAGATGAGAAGCTCAACATGAGCTGGCAATGTGCGCTTGCAGCCCAGAAAGCCAACTGTACCCTGGGCTGCATCAAAAGAAACATGGCCAGCAGGTTGAGGGAGGTGATTCTGTCCCTCTGCTCTGCTCTCATGAGACCCCACCTGGAGTACTGTGTCCAGATTTGGAGCCCTCAACATAAGAAGGACACGGGCTTCTTGAAGCGGGTCCAGAGGAGGGCCACGAAGATGATCAGAGGGTTAGAGCACCTCTGCTCTGAAGACAGGCTGAGAGAGTTGGGGTTGTTCAGCCTGGAGAAGAGAAGGCTCCAGGGAGACCTCTAGAGCAGCCTTCCAGTACCTAAAGTGGGCCTACAAGAAAGTCGGAGAGGGACTTTTTACAAGGATGCATAGTGATAGGACGAGGGGTAATGGTTTCAAATTGGAAGAGGGCAGATTTAGAATAGATATTAGGAAGAAATTTTTCACCGCGAGGCTGGTGAGGCACTGGAAGAGGTTGCCCAGGGAAGTTGTGGAGGTCCCCTCCCTGGAAGTGTTCAAGGCCAGGTTGGATGAGGCTTTGAGCAACCAGGTCTAGTGGGAGGTGATCTTTAGGGTCCCTTTCAACCTAAACCATTCTCTGATTTGATTGTGATTTGCCAAGTGACAGTATTTCTGAAGATAACAGTCACACTTTATGTTTGAACACAGAGCAGAATTGCTAAGTATCGTTATGGTAGCTGTAACTGAGGGGGCATATAGGATCAAAAGATCATCTCAGCAAGGTTTAATCAATGGCTATAGATGAATAAAACAGTAACACTTTATGATTCAAGTGCAGATGGCAAACAACTCAAATTCATCTAGTATACAGAAACACACCCAGTGGATCTAATGGATATATAACTAGCTGCAGATGGAGGACTCTATGTGTGACAATAGCACGGAGTATTTTAGGTCCCCAGGCATGTACATTTCTCTTAGCTATAGCTAATTAGTAAATAAGAATAGGAAAGTATTTTGGAAGAGACTTTGACTGTAAGAAGAATAAAATAAATACAGATCACATGGCTAGAGGGTTTGTTCTGCACCAGCAACAGTAAAGGTCACATTCTTCATTTACTCTTTCTGAAAATGTTAAATACATAGCTAAGCTGCCTTGACTATACTGTGTTTGTAGTAATTTGATTTTCATTCAGAATGTCATTTATCCTGTTGGACTGTGAAACTGTTTAGAGGAAATATTCTGTTAGTTATTCAGTATATATTTACTTGTTGCATGTTCTGTAGCGAACCAAATATAAATAACTCTAAAATTCAGTGTTTTAGGGTGATTATTTTAATGCTTTAAGGTGCTTATTTTTTTTGTTTCTGCCACCTAGCAAAATGAACAGCATGATCTTCCACCTGACTGGACTAAATGAAAGGCCTTCCTTACTTCAATCTGTACGTTTTTTGTGCGTAAAGCAAATCAGAGGCTGTAGACTAGCAACCATGGAAACTGAAATCCTTTGACTATAAAATTGCCTGGGTATTGCCTACACAGGCTTTAACACAAACAGGTTGTCAACATGCCTACTCATTCCCTGGCCTCTAGGTTGCAAGCAGTAATTTAGATTTCCAGCAGTGTAATCACCATTCATTTTGTTATACCTCCCTGCTATCCCACTTCATTCACAGAGCATACCTGTCTATTAAAGCTTTTGATTTCGCAAGTCAGAAGTCTACTTACTCTGGTGGAACCAATATTTTCATCTTTGAATGGACAATGTAAGATTCAACACTACTTCTTTTGCGTTTGCTAAATTCAGTCCTTGGGCATAGCCAACACGGTAGTCATCTTTTTGCCAAGTGTGAAGGATTTTCCTTTGTTTTCTTAGCAACATAGGAGAATATAGAGATTAGATCAACATTATAATACACTATAGTGATAATTAATGATGTATAGACCTCCAAAACTGTCTTTTTAGATGGAATAAATTCAGTGACTGAGTCTTGTCTCTGCTACTGTGTTTGAAGTTACGCTTTTTCTTTCTGACATTTTCAGAAGGCTTTGGAAGGTTGTGCAAATCCTTCTGCAAATCCTCCCTCATCCTTTTTTTTCTTCTTCAACTTATTTGACTGAGCATCTTTAATCCAAACAAAACTTTGATTTTTAACCTGCATTTACCTTTTCTCTCCAGGCATTTGGGCAGTTTGTGTGTGTGGGTAACACTAAAAGCAAGGAACAAAAAGGTAGTACAAGACTGATGGAACAGGGAGCAGACTACCCTTCCACTTGAGATCTCCTGGGTTAAAGCACTCGAACATCTGGAGTTAGAGCACACGGCTAATTCCTGCTTCTGCTTCTCAGTCTCTGATTACAAGGCATTTTAGAAAAAAACACTTTCAGTCTTTTCTGTGACAACGTTGTGCTTCATGTGAGCAAAAATTCACTGCTAATGACTAGTACTGGAGCCCTCAGTCTTGGGGAATGTTTCTGTTTTCCAGGAATATTTGTTAATTTTACAGATAGTGACAGGTTCAGCTGGAAACATAGCAAATATATTGTGCACAGAATGTCCTTAGTTGGTCTTATGTTAGGATGCTCACTTGAAGGTTAGAACTCAGATCTCAAATTCAGACTTAGTCTGAGGAAGAGAGAGACATTTAAGACTCATGTTAAAGAGTTTTCACAACTGGATTCTGGTTTCTGTTCAAAGAAAAGAAAGATGTTTCTAACAGTATCTTACTAGTTTGGCATTCTTGCTTCCAGACTGGATGAAGTTGGGGAGCTATCCAAGTCAGCTGCAGTGAAGGAAAGGAGAGCTTTGGAAAAACCCATTGTCAGAATACCATTTCAGTAGGCCACATAGGCAGCCTGCTGGCAGAGGGGAGTTTGGGTGCAGATTCTTGATAGGCAGACTAGTCACTGAGTCTGGACACGCAGCGGGTCTCTCACCCAGGGATGTAGGAAAGAAAGAACACTTGTTCTTCATGGCTTTTGTCTACCAAATACAATTATTTTTTTTTTTCTGATAATGCTTCAGCTCATACCAGACTACCTTATTTGTAGATTGATTATTTAAAATGTAGTCCCTCCCTAGCTGCTAGTCTACTATTTTTTTTCTAGACATACATGATCTCAATTTTCTTTTAACATAGATAATACTAGAAAAAGAGGATCGTAACATTCTGTCTCTTCCCATCTGTCTGTTTCTAAACCCCTAGACTGATATCTGAGTTCATGTGTAACCTACTGCACATGAACATTTATGTTAAGTACACAGCTGCAGTAAAATGGCAACTTAATTAATGCTGCAGAGAAAGAGCTGAGAACATGCAAATGAATGATTATCACCGTGAACAAAACTGATCATGAAACCAATCCATTACAGTCAGTTGAGGAGACATTTTTGTAATTTTGTATATGAAAAAATGAATATGTCTGTGTGAAGATGAGGAAGTGTAAAGTGAGAAAGAGAAACCATAGACGTGACTCCTGAATTCATTGCTGAACCAGTGTGCAGAAGTCAAGCTGACTGGCTGTGTTACCTATGCAGTCAGGAGATGAACAGGAAGAACATAGTTTCTCTAATGGGTCTGGAAAACCTCACTTTGGACAGTTGCTTTGTTGTTTTTTTTTAATTATTATTATTAAAATACACCAGAGCACCAGAACACTAGGGCAAGCTGTTTGAAGACTGTCTGTTGAGGTAAGACAGTTATTACTTTCTTTAGAACAAGAGCCAGAAGAAACTTCTACAACAAGGAATAATGTAAATGGGAGAACGTAATTTAGTAAGCTGTTACTGCATTAAATTAATTAACAAGTAAATTAATATAAAACAACTGTGCTCTTCAATGATTTTATTTGTTTATTTTCTAGGGGTGTAATAGTGTGGTGAAGTAGAAAGGAAGGTCTGAAACTGAAATGAAATCCTTGTTTGACCATGTACATCCCGAGTTTCACAACTGGGATAATTTGTTCTTCTACACCTACTGTGTAAGGACAATATATTCTGTGTAAGAACTGAGGCTCCCCACACAAAAGGAAAAGAGACGATAGGTAATAGATTGCAATACAGTTGTTCCTGCTTCACCCGCGATGCCAAGATTATTGAACAGCTTGCTGGTGGGGTGACACACCAGAATTGAGAGTAAAAGCCATTTCTCACCCTGATTTTAATCCTGAATGATATGCCTAGGTGTTAAAAGCTGAGCAAGATTTCATTCTGAGAGAAGCGAAAGCAACACTTATTTTCTCTTGAACTGGGTGCAGGTGCCCAGACGCTGGCAGCGGCAGGGGGGGCTGCAGGGGCGGCCTCTGTGAGGAGAGGCCAGACATAGCCGGTTCCAGCCGGCTCCAACCCACCCACCGCAGGGCGCTGCTGAGCCCAGCAGCCAAGATGGCGGCGCCTCTGTGGTAACATATTTAAGAAAGGGCAGAACTCTGCGTGGCGGTGTGAGGAGTGAAGGAAAAAAAGTGTGAGAAGCAGCCCTGCGGACAGTAAGGTCAGTGAACAAGGAGGGTGAGGAGGTGCTCCAGGTGCCGGAGCAGAGATTACCCTGCAGCCCACGGGGAGGACCTGTCCACACTGCAGCCCATAGAGGGGACACACTGAAGCAGGGGAGACGTGTGGGGAGGAAGGAATAGCAGAGAGGAACTGTTATGGACTGACCACAGCACACCATTCCCCACCCACCCATGCTGCTTACCGTGGGGAGGTGGAGGTGTCTGGACTGAAGGAGCGAAGCTGAGCCTGGGAAGGGGGTGTTTTAGGGTTTTCATCTTTGTTTCTTACTGCCCAACTGCAATTTAACTGGCAGACAATGAAAGTCTTTTTCCCCAAATCAAATCTGTTTTGCCTGTGACAGTAACTGTTAAATGATGTCCCTGTCTATCTCAATCAATGAGATTTTTCATCCTATTATCTCCCCATGTTCTGTTGAGGAGGGGGAATCAGAGGACATATGGCTGCTGACCAAGACTAACCCACCACATCTCTGCTAATTGCAAGCCCCTGTTTGTTTACAATGAGTGCTGTCCTTTGAGAATCAAAATTTGATGTACTTGTCGTGAGCTATGTGAGACAAAAAGTCAGAAATGGGCACCACGTGAGATTAAATGGGATGGATGAGAGAGATTCCTAGAAACTGTGGTTTTGATCATGTCTTGAAAAGCTTCGAAGAGTATAACTCCTTGTTAAATTGTTAAGTTCTTCATTAAAAATTACTCAGTCTAAAAGTTGAGCGTAAACAAATACACGATTTTAGCTTATGAGAAGAAGCATCACACAGATGTTAAAAACTGTCATGTTAACTTCTTAAATTGTGCTCAATTAGTTATTTTTTGTAAAGTGACCTGGAAATAGCAAACTCTGTAGCTGTTCAGTGTTTATTAAGACAAAGATCTCTAAGTCTGTGATGATCCATTTACAGGGAAGTGAAAATTTGAGATACAACGATGGCTCAAGCCATGACTAATGCAAGATAATTTCTCATTCCAGAAATATCAGAGATCTGTCCTTAGGTAAGGTGGGTTGATTTGCTAATTTCAAATTAACCTGCTCTGCCATGGACATAAATTATAAATATATTGCTTTTTAAATTAATACTGAGTTTGATGCTACACAGGAAGAGTGAGAACAAAACTTTAAGATATAGTTGCATCAGGAACTCCCCCTGGGCCACACCAGGCATGACAGATAAGGCCTTTCAGCTGTATCATTGATGTGCTGCAGCACAGTCCCAAAAGTTGCCAGTGGCTAAGTGTTTGGGGCAGGAGCATTTGTTCACGCAGCATGGAATGAAAAACTGCCTTTTGAAGTGCTGAAATGATGGGCTGTTACTCCTCAAAACAATGCTTGATGAAATGCAAGTACTTAAAATTTTGAGCCTGAATGTGGTTGTGATGCCACCATCAAGCATATTTAATGAGTATCATAATCTGTATCTGACCTGCAATGACTTGACTCTCTAAGAAAAATTAAATAATGATGAGTTAAAAGCAGCAAATGCTCCTTTCAAAACTGAAATAAAATATTTTCAGTTTATGAGGAGGCTAGTGGTGGTTATGCAGTTCATTTTAGGATTTTATTATAGCAGTTACAGTGTCTAAGAAACGTACTGAGAACAAAAAACTATCAGCTTTGTTCACAGTTAAATATATTTGCTCATCTTTCTAGATTCCGAATTTTACCCTAAAACAACTTAAGTGAATACTGTAATATTGTTTTGAAACTTCTGATTTGGTTTTAATGTATCTCTCTGTTACAAAGGTTCAATTTAGAAACCAAAATCAGATGTTGATACCAGCAGATGTGGAAATATGCTGTATAGTACATCCTCATCTATTTCTGCTTTTTGAATTACTGTTATATTTGAAAGCTAGTGTAATGACATTAAAGTAGAGAAAGAAAAAAAACTCCTATCAAAGGTGTTTCATAAACTTTAAATGGTTACTTGCATAACTCTTTTGCAATACATTCTAATACCTGCTTTAGCATTCTAATTCCACATCTTATGCTTTTTCTTGCTTGGGCTAAGCCTACTGGTATCAGTAACATTATCTGCAAAAGGATTGTACGTGAGAGTCACAAGAAAGTCAATATTGAGCCTCTGTTTCAGATGCCCAAAGTCTTAGGGAAATTCATATGTGGAAATTCTATGTGGAAATTCTATGTGGAACAAGAATTCAAAATGTAATGTGTATTTTAAAAGTCTAAAAAGAGTTTTATAGTTTTCAATAATTTAGGTGTGTTTGTCTAGGAAGTAGGAAACGCTAAATAGAGATGGGGGAACAAGGTGGGTTATATAGTACCACATTAATTCAGTGAACATAACCTAACCAAATAAACTTTCTTCCTCTCTTTGATACCACACAAATCAAAAGAAACTAGAATCAGTCAGGTGAATGTAAATAAATTAGAGAGGCTTCTCAAAAGCAAACTCAGAGCATGAGATTTTCTAAGAGAACTAACTCAGCGTGTTGCCTGCCTAAATCAAGTGATACCACCTGCATCCATTTGGGATTCAGGACTAAATTTTTTTCTTGAATCTGTGCCTAAGTCAGGTTAATTGCCCTTCTCAAGTGAAACAGGAGAAAGCTCCTGACATTAATTGCAGATGAGTCCTCTAACCTGTGGGATATAAAGGAAGAGGCTTGAGCTCCAGTTCTCTCCTAAGCAAAGCAAACTCTTATTTGTTAAGAATGTGATCTTAGCTACAAGGCTATAGAGCATTTTGGAATAGATTTCTCATTCTCATCTTGCAAAGGTTTTTTGTTTTGGGGTTGGTTTTTTTTTTTTTTTAGTGAGTGGAATACCTCCAATTATTACTGAAATAGGCAGTTGTCTAGGTGTCTTATGAGTTTTCTTTTTCATGTGAATGGTATAACCAGTGAGTGACAGCCTCTCTTACTGTCACCAAATGAATATTGCATTATTCCATGAAAAATGAAAGAATTTCAGCAGGGAAAAATAAAAGTCTTAAGTTAGAATAATTTATATCTGGTGCTAGACCTGGTTTAAGTTTCTTTACATAAATTAATGTCTTAAAAGTCTCCAATCTGCTACAGGCCAGGTGATTGTTGTCAGGTCAAAGTTTACAGCCTACTTTTTGCTGACCTTTCAGTTAAACAAAAACTAGTTCTATCATATCCTCTCAGTTATGTCCCTTAACATGAGATAAGAAGGAAGGTAGTTATTTTATGTGTATCATTGAAGATTAGCCAGAAGATGTGATTCAGTCAAGCCTTAGTGCAGCAAAAACTGCTAGGACACTTTACTGACAGAAACATAGGTTTCATTCTTAGACATCTGCAAAAAAGTGTGTAACTGCTAACAAGTTTCCTAAAGTAAATCCTATTAACTGGATGTGATAAGAAAATAAGGTAGAGGGATAGGAAGCTAGTAAGAATGCACAGGAAGTACTATATAAATATCTCAGATGAGATGAATATGATATATTTGATAATTTTTAAAGCATCTTTTGTAAATAAAAAAAAATAAATATCCAGAGCTTGAAGGAATAGCATCCATTTCCTGCATCAATAATGTAATTTTATGCTCTTTATGTTATTATGCTTTCTTTTCTACAAGAGAATGATGAATTTTTTTTTAAGAATTTTTATGGACAGAATTGTCACTGTTAATCAGTTACTCAGTATACTAAATTTCAAAACCTGTATTTATACTTAACATACCCAACTTTTTAAACATGGAAAATAGGCAATAATCTCTAATTTAAATTAAAAAAAAAGAAGTTTCTAATGAAAAAAAGAGTAACATACTATTTGTTTAAAGAATATCTTTCGGTTGCTTACGGCACAGAATTCAGATAATTTCAGGTATGATTTTAATACAAATGTTGACTTGAAGATATGATAAGCTCTTTAGAAAAGGGAGTGGATGACTATCTAAACTTTTCAAGAAGAAATAACTTTTTAGGTTTTTATTAAAATAGGTCCCTCATTCTTTGAATCATCAAATTACATGGAACATACCTACTTCTTAGAAATTAAGTGAACCCAAGACACTGGACTATATAGACAGGTTTCAGTCCTCAAGGCTCTTTTTTGTGTTTTAATAGAAATACTGCCTGGACAAACGTTTCTCATAAGACTTTTTTTCATAGGACTGGAGATACCTTTTTTTTTAAAACACAACAACAACAACAACAAAACCAGCTGAGATTGGAAAGAAATTTTTTTTTTTTTTCTTTTGGAATTCAAGCTACTCTAAAAGCTATTGGCCATGAAATCCATTTTTATCTTAAAGCTTATTAGACAATAAGCTTCAAGGCTCTTGTGCTCTTTGAACTCAAGCGGGCAAACAACAGAAATTGAGGTTAAGTGAAAATGATGATGTGGTACTGCTAATTAATTGAGAAAGGTTCCAAAGCTATGGCGACATAGAAAGCACAGACTTTGAATGGAAAAATACTTAGCACTTTTTCTGTCTTGATTTTCTATGTCACCAAAGATCCTTTAACAAAACTGAAATTCTGAACCAGTTGGGCTTGTCTTCTTTGTTCAGTCATATACATTAAAACCAGGGCAGATTTAGAACTGAAATTGGCTTAAAGTGCAGGACTTGCGTTCTAGCTTTCTCTGAATGAAAGATCAGGCTGCAGGGAAGCAGTTCTGGTTTTTGCCTTTTCCCATTATTCCGGTAGCTGGAGGGTAGCTGATAGATTGTGCTGGAAAATATCTTATCTAATCATAATGCTTAGAACCATTTTGTTCAGATTGCTTAGAGGGAAAGTGAACAGCTACTGCTATTCTAGCATGCTTGTAACAAACCATTTGTCAAATCATATTTTCCGGGGACTTTAAAAAGTTTTATTCATTAGCAAAGCCAGTTGCAGCTTCCACTGACTTACTAATATATATACATATATATATACGTACACACACACATATACGTATTTGACAATCTGTGCATAAGGAAACATAGAGAACTCGTGCCAGGAAGAATCAAAACAGAAATTGCAAGGGAAGTGGGGTATCTAGAGTCAAAAGGGAAGTCCCTGGATATCATAGCAGTCTTGTACCTGCATGTGGCAGCATCAGAACACCAAATAAATATCAGGAAAGTGAAGTATAAACATAAGCAAAAGCAAGAACTGAATGGGCACATGGTTCATTTGTCTACTCTGCACTGGCAGCCTCAAGAGTGAACATTCTGCCATGGATCATCTGTTCATGATCTCTGCAGACGGCTCTCCCGTCGTTATGGAGCATTTGAGAGAGCTCTGTTAAGCACAGCACCGAAAGTACATCATGTGGGACTGCAGCTGTTATCCAGAGAAAAGTCAGCAAGGAAGACGAAGGGAGGGGAGGAATAAATCAAAAGCAGCCTGCTCTTGGCACGTATCACAACATGCTCATTTCTCTTTGCTGCAAATTTTAGCATGTATGGCAATGCAGAGGATTATCTGAAATACAAACATTCCTTATAGATGTTACCACAGGGACATACATTCTAGAGTGTTCGGACTCTCTTATTTCAGTCAAGTCATTTTGTTCAGTCCGTGTTGCAGCTGACAGTGCAATGCGTATAGGATCAACGGAAAACTGTTTGGTTTAGCAGGTGGAAACATTTATAAATACATGTTAGGCAAATAGAATAATTATGCAGAGAAATTCTCATTCTTTCAGTTTTCTTCATCTGAGTGCTTACACGAAGGCAAACTGTTGCCTGTGTCTGCCCCTGAACTGTGAAATGCACTGAAGGCTCGCATGGATGTGGACACAGATACAACTCTGATGGGCTGGTTGAATGATTTCCTTTAGAAACTTCAGAGGTAGATCTCAGCAGCAAAACTGTTTACAAAGCTTTGATAGAGCGGTCTTTAAAATGATTTAGAGTGTGCATGAGTGGAGTAAGTCTTCTGCAGAATTTTCTCTAACATTGTTGTCCGTGTTCATTCTGTCACAGAATAATTTCTGAGCTCTGTTCAGTTGATTGTGATAAACAGAGATCCCTAATCAGTCACCTTTGACTACCCAGAAAAGTCCAGAGTAGCAATAGACAGGTACCCGCATACAGGGAGCCTTGTACAGTCAAGGCTTCAGTGTCTTCAGGAATGGAGATTCTTTGATCTCTCTGAGCAGCCTGTTCCTGTGTTTGACCACCTTTATGGTCTTTTATTTTTTCTTTTTTCTTATGTCTAGTTGGAATTCCCCACATGTCAACTTATATCTGTTGCCTCTTGTCCTTATTGTTTGTACCTCTGAGGACAGCCTGGCTCCATCTCTTCTGCATCTTCATATTAGGCAGAAATAAGATCTGCCCTCAGAAACCCAGTTCTCTTGACCTCTCCTTGTATGTTGAGCAGACTGCTGACTCATGTTTATATTAGAAAAAACACATCACTATGAACACCAACATCTGTCACAAACACAAATTCCTGCATGTATCTTCCATTTAGCTGAGTTATTTGAAATGGAGAGTTCTGTTCCATTGGCGAGCTTTACTCAGGAAAACTCTCCAGGAATCAGGACAAGCCCTATGCACAGACAAAAGATTGAATATATTAATTCATTTTCTTTTACTTGGCTTATTCAGTACTTGATATATTATTCTTTATCAAAATTAAACACATTTTAGAATTAGAAATGCAATAAAATCCACCTACTTAATTATAGACTCAGAACAGCACTAAATATCACAGAGGAAGTAGTAGGAAGACCCCTTTAATCAAGTGATCAAATGATGATTCAGTAAAAGTCACACTTATTTCCATAGCATGTTAAGTAACAGCTAATCAAATGTTATATTCATTATTTCTTCAGTGTATTTCTTAGAGTATCTTGGCTGCAAGTTAGAGGCCAGGTTTTGTAATAAACTTTACTTTCTCTCCCTTGATGCAATAACATGAGTCAGCTGAAGTCTTTCCAAGAATGTAGCTAATGTATCTCTCCATTTCATGAGTAGCTGCAGGTCTCTGATAGTCTGACCGAGATTCCCCAGACTGTTATTATCTGTCATTTACTGCGGAGAATAAGTACAGTTTAAATTGTTGAAATATATGATAGCTCACTAATAGTGATAGAGGATATTGCTGCAAACAGCTAGGTATTAGCAAGGTGTCGTTTAGTTACACAGTGCTGTAAGTACTTCCTATTCCAGGCAGGGTAGGCTGGAAGAGGCACAGTGCTTGGAAGCATGTATTTAGAGATTGTGAAGTATGTCCAGATCAAATGTCATTGGAAAAACCAGTGCTCACTAAATATACAAAAATATATAAATTTAAATAGGTTCTGTTATCTCTAGAAAGTTCAAGGAAGCCATTTCAGTTCTCCAAACATGAGCAAAGTTATAAGAGGGCAAAGCTGTATATTAATTATATGGAAGTTATTACATTATAGGTGTTCTTACCTATGAATTCAATGGCTATGCAGTCAGAATTGTGTGTGAAATTTCTGGTGTTTATGATAGGGAAATGACACAAATCCTTTTTGTCTTTTTGTTTCTAAAATGAAAATTGCAGTGGGCCAAAGGAAAGGAACGTTTATCTTAAATTATTTTCCTGTCCTTTTATAAGTACCCATTTGGAAATATATTATAAGCAAGAGTTATAAGCAAGGAAACTACCTCCAGTTTATTGAGGGTTTTGGGTGTGTTCGGGAAAAGCAAGACTTTATGCACCATTTTAAAGGAAATAGAGCTGCTTCACAGATGTCTGACCATCACCAGCTTCTCCTTGGTAACCAAAACAATCAGCTTTCCTCTAGATTTTGGCTCAGAGCCTAGGTTAGAAGAGGGAAGCTTCATTTTATTTGGTGCCCCTAGAGAAGAAATAGGAGCTTCAAGGCACGCCTTGGAGGCATAACAAACTTGGGCTCTAGTGGATTATTGCAGGAAGTGAGTTCTAAAATCATCGAAGCATACCAGCACTGCCAACAGCACTGTTGCATTTAGGCTGAGTGATCTATGACTTAGGTATCTCTGATGATCATAACTGTGACATGAAATTGTAAACCAAAGAGGTGGTGATTCCCCCTAATATTCAGATGACAAAATGCCTTGTGCTTTATCGATTGAAAGCAGCAGTAGGATTTTCAGCTGTAAGTACAAAAAGTAGATTCCGGTTAGACTGCTGGTTTATTCAATATTGGAGGGGAAATAACTATCAAGAGACAAAAATTTAAAGAAACAGATACTCATGTAGTTAAATTCTAGCTGTTTCACTCCACTGGATGATATTTTGTTTAATACAACTGGAAACAAAGAAAGGATAGACCCTTCAGTTCATAATGTTAGAACTGATCCAAATCTATTGAAGTTGTTGGCAGTAGACTATATAGAGATGACTGCATTTCTTAGTGTTCTATTCTGAATTATTTTGTAAGTAGGAAAAGCAGTGTAAAAGGAAACAGGACAATCAGGCAGAACTGGCACTCTGGTATTTTCAAAGAATTATAAATCTCTAAAAAATAGTGATTTACAAAACTAATATTCTGTCTTTTCAACATAATTTGTTTTTCTCAAGTCTAGATATTTGAACAATATAAAAAATGCTGTGTTCAAGGCACAGACATATGCTTTCTCATCTTGGCTCCATCAAGGGACTGTTTGTATGTTTTTGAAGAAGGTGTTATCTGTCTGGCAAAATGGATCTTCAATTATTTACTATTGGACTCTGCAGATAGTAATGTTAATCCAATTTATTAGCTCAAGGTTAACAGAAATGTGACAGAAATAACAGCTTTCTGAGTCATTGTTGCTCCTACTGTATAATTAAAGCAGGATGTAGGCATAGTGCTGCTGCTGTACAATCACACCAGAAGAAGGGTGGAACTGCTCACAATGATTACTAAATAATCTGTATGGCTTTGCTCTTACTGCATGTCAGCTGCTTGCCTGTTTTTGCACAGCTGTGTGTCAACTTCATTTTCACTCTTAGACAAATAGAAAGGGTTTTTTCTGTTTTTATCCATGTGTGATCCTTCTCAAATGGTTCCTTCAATGGGTTTTAAGGCAAATTCTTCATTAAATCCACGGGAAGCATGTTACACTCCCTTCTTCCCCAGCTAGTTCAGCTCTTCCCAGTTCTTTTAATTGATTGAGTGCTGTCAGTGTGATTGACACTGTAGAAACACTCTTCATGTCATTACAACTTAATTTAGAAATGCTGACCAGTTAGTTAAATTTAACAGCAATGGGAGTTATCCCATCTAATGTTCATTACAGTGCGTTCCATTATAACACCTCCCATTATAACTCTCTTTACAATTACTGATGACTAACCTGGCTTAATCAACCTAAAATATTCCATATACTATTTCTTGTTGAGCATGACGTTTCTAGCAAGATTTGTGGAGTAAGGAAAAAGGAAAGTAATGTTTGACGTAGGGTTCCCGTATAAAAGTATTGTAATTATGTCATTAGGTTGGTTCATGATCTGTATTTAAGAGACAAGTAGCTACATTAGGTTTAGTTATTGCAAAGAATGTCTTGCAAGTTTTTATTACTTTCTGTTAATATATATATTTTCAATGGACTGTATGTTACTTATGTAATTAATTCAGCAGTAGTCTTTTGGATTTCCTCTTTTGAGGCTGGTCATGATACACTGGTACTGGATTGCATGTATAGTATGGGTTGTGGAAGAAAAGGAGAAATATTGCAAGAAGCACAGTGGTGTGGCCAAAATGTATGAATAAGAATTTAAAGAACAAAGGTGCCATATCCCATCTTTTATGATGCAAGTATGAATAGCAGTATCAAACTTCAAAGTAAAGTGAAGGTAAAAAATAGTAACAGGATGTCAGTGTAAATACTGAAAGTTGGAATAGTGATTAGCATGGGGAGAAGTTGCAGTGTGATTAATAGTAGAACATTAGATATGGGAAAGACAAGGTGGAAACTGCCTAAAACGCACGCACAACCAGTTCAAATGTTACCAGAACTGATGGAAGTAGATGTAGGAGTAACATAGATGAGGAAATGTCATGCTGAAATTAACATAAATGAAGAAATTGAGAGCACATGGTGCAGCAGATAGTAGTATTGGCCGCAAAATAGATATTATGGTCTGTCACTGTTTAAAATTTTAAATAGACATATCTTACATATTAAATTTAAAATACACTACATATTTTATGCCAGTCCACTTTTGCATTCCACAGCTTGTAACTGAGAAACTGCAGAGGAAACCATTGTTGAATTAGTAAATGAGAAAAGTGTAGCTGGTTGAAGCTCACACATTTTTCTGCCTGCAGAAACATTGTTTGTTCACACTTCAGTGCCATTTTGTAAACTATTTCGCTGTCAATTTTGGAAGTTTATAAATATTTTCATATCTGAACTTACCCTCTTTGCATTTTGTAGTTGTGATTTGCTGGAGAAAACAAAACCCCAGTAGCTGTACATACAACTTTGTTCTGAAGGGATGGTTGACAGCTCCTATGAAATGAAGTCAAAACAAGGTCTGAAGGCTGCATCATAACCTTGTTGACATTCTGAAGCTAATTTAAATGCCTAGTATTTGCCACATAAAGAGATTTAGTGGGGGTTGAGCAAAAAGGTTAGGTCTCTTGCAGCTCAGGAGCAGAACTCTACAATTCAATTTCATGAGAATGCTGTAAGTCACTGTTAACACAGCTGAACTTTCTGTGATTAGCTATTGTACCTTTGCTCAAGAAAAATAAGAAAAAAACAGAATCATAGAATCATAGAATGGTTTAGGTTGGAAGGAACCTTAAAGATCATCTAGTTCCAATCCCCTTGCCATGGGCAAGGACACTTCCCACTAGACCAGATTGTTCAAAGCCTCATCCAACCTGGTCTCGAACACTTCCAGGGATGGGGCCTTCACAACTTCCCTGGGCAACTTGTTCCAGTGCCTCACCACCCTCATAGTGAAAAATGATCCATTTTCTTGTATGGGAGATGATATTTTGAAGAATTTTTCTGCTTAGATAGTTAGTATGTTACTTTTTTTTTCCTTATTTTTGAAATATTAATCTGAGGCAACTTAAAGTCTACTGGCTGGGACTTTTTTTTGTTGATGTTAAATTAAATGCAGTCTTCTAAGTTCACTTCTTCAAAGCTGAGATTCCTCGTAAGTAGAAGTGTTATATTCACTTTCAAAATGAAGTTCACATTCAACTTCTGGAATAAAATATGTAAATTGTATTGTATTTTAAATAGAGCAGTTGAAGGATTTTTTTTTTTTAAATCCTGTGATAAGAAGATTTTTTTACACTTTTTAATGCAAATTGAGACAAGCTCAGAATTTCAAATATTTGGGTATTAAAACCTCAGTTTTGCAGACTGGATCAATTGTATTGCTAGTTATGAAATACTCCAAAATGTATTTTCCAAAGTTTGTTAAAATGAAGATTCATTAATTCAAACACAGCTTAATTCTCCTGAGTTTTGTCTATTTTTTTCTGATTACCTTTTTAAAACTTTTGTTAACTTTAAAATCATATTATTACTTTGTATTTTTATAATTGTAATTACTTCCACTTCAATATAGAAACTATTATTCTATTACTACTAATCTATTAATTCTGTTACTAATCTATTCCTATTACATGTGCAAACTAATATAGGCTCTACCTAAGAGAATCTGCAAAGGGGCTTGTCTCTCACCTAAATTTAGTTATCTACATAGGCTCTTCAAGAAGAGTTCAGGAGCATGACTCAGATGATCAGTTTAGATGTCTGCTTTATTGTGAGGTAAGCCACAGCTCACCTTAAAACAGTAATTCTTCCCATTTACTGTGAAGGTAGTCTAGAGGACTAACTTTAAGGTTGATGCTTTCTGGTTTTGATGTCTAAGGACAGATGAATATTACCATTTAAATCTGAGAGCGGACCTGACATGGATACTTTTGCTAAAATTCAGAGCATGCTTTTGAATCTTGAACTTGTGACAAAACTTGTCCAGTTGTGTCCATTATCTGTAACCTCTAAAAAGTATTCATTCAGTCAATTTCAATCCATTTTGACAGAAAGGCAAAATTTTTTAGGGTCCGGCAAATTTTGAGAGTATTGTCAGCATAGTAGAGGACTCTCAGTTAGTGCCCCTCATTAATGAGAACATAAGAAAAAATCAGCCATTAAAGAGCGGTAACCAGATGTCAAAATTAGACTATGTATAACCATAGACTAGCTGTAACACACAGTGTTTCCTGACCATAGTGTGATGGGCATAAGGGAAGAAAAAGTTATTATGGCACAGAGCCTGAGTTTAGGGAATAAAAGGCATACATTCTTTTGAAACTCTTGTCATTAATTCCACTACTCACAGAAAACTTATTTATGTTGTATAAGAAGAAAAGCCACTAGTTTATGTAAGGAAAGTGCTTTTGCTGATATATGTTATTTTCATCGGATAATTACTAGGAACTCCACAGTCAGTAGAACCCTTTTGCTGATACAGGCTTGACCGAGATGGGTGTTTCTGTACTGGTATATCCATTTCTTGGATAGGCTGAGGTTAAAAACTCTTTATTCAGATGTCAAATAATTAGTCTTCTGCATATATCTTTTATCAGATATTTGTGTCTTGACTGCATACCCTTTTTTTGCATAGTGTTACTTTGATGTGGCTTATGTGTTTTAATAGACTGGGGCAGCAGTTTTAAATCTGAAATGCTTTTTCAGAAAAAAATGAAAATGTTGTTCAGGATAATAATGATAATAAAATTTTCAATGTTACAGTTTTGTATGCTCACAATGTTTCAAGCTGGTAGGCTCCCTGTGTGTGGTGTGTGCGTATATACTTACATGTGTATATATATATGCAGACACACACACATATTTATATCTATATAAGTATATATATACACAGTCATATAGAAGGTGTGGGGGTTTTTTGTCTTGGTTACTGTCTTGCTTCATGACAGTAAATGAAGCCTTCATCTGCTTTTAGACGTAGATTTTCCAGCAAGGTGTTATACACCTGAAAGCACACTTTGTTCCTTTGTGGCTGAACTCTGGCAGTGCACTGCATTCATTTCACTGTAATGATGCATCAGATAAGACCTCATTTAAATTCTACACCTTTTTAGCCTCCTTTATCAATTCCTGATGTGAGATAAAAAAATAATGTTTAACTACTGCAAATTTCCTTTCGCATGCCAATATTCAGTATTCAGGTTATTTCAAAGCCTTAATTGTCCCCAGAATGTTTGACTTTTCTTCTTTGCCCCCACTCTTGTATCTAAATAAGCTTTAAAAAAATATTGTATTTATATTTTGATCTTGGTTATATCTTTTCTTATGCCAAAGTTTGCTTTTAAAAAAATGCCTGTAATCTTGTTTCACTCCTTCCTGGAATGCAATCCCTGATTTTTAAAAGAGGATACTGAGTCATGCATACATAAAATACCATGATGTGGAGCTTCCCTTTCCTTGCTCCACAGCCATATGCTGTCAAATCTCAGGTTAAACAGTCATCTAGCATTTATGTGCTGTTGAACCTCATTGTTGCCTTATGTTTGCTCAGTAAGACAATTGCTGTATGTTTGCTCAGTAAGACAAAGACACTGTGGGACTGTGTGTTCCATGTTAAAAAGTGTTCAGCGGGCCATAGTGACAAAACGTGCTGTAAAAATGGAACATAGAAATTGGTACTTATCTGTAGTCTGGACATATACAGTAAAATTCATCACTGAATTTTACTCATCACTGAATTTTACTCAGTACTCAAAATCTATGATCTGAGTGTAGGGACTAGGTCATATGTGGCTACTTAGATAATAAGGATGCACCAAAATAAATGTGTGAAAAATCTCTTTAGAGATTTCTTTTAAATTACTATTATAAGTATTGTTGAAAAAGTAACTTTATGTACTCTGTATGTAATTTCATCTCTTTTATCTTCTTTCCTGGTCATTAAGTTATAATATGAGGAGTTTTTTCTAGTATATCTAAATGGGTCAAATTTTTCATGCGATTTCATCCTAAAATATCAAAGAAAAAATGAGAAGAGAATTATGGATTTCTTCCTTAGTCAAGAACTAAAATTCATATCTGTACTATATCAGATTGGGGAAATATACTACCTGGCATTCTGGATACTTGCAGTCATAAGAACATTAGGAGCAGAGTAGCATAATTTAGTTTTTCTACATGCATATTCTAAGCACTATGTACTAATGTATATAATTGAAAGTTCATTTAAATTTTCTATTATATTGTTCTTCCATGTATGTTGTTTTAGCGTTTGCTGTTAAATGCATGAATATATGTTTTAGTGTTTGCTGTTAAATAATCTTCATGGATTTATGTTTATAGACATCTGGAACACTGTATCCAGTTTTGTACCCCTTAAAGCAACACAGGTGTTGATAAACTGGAGCAGGTTCAGTGGAGGGTCACCAAGATGGTTGTGGATTTGAGCACTTGCTCAAAAGAAGATGGAACCAGTCTCTTCTTGGTAGTATTCAGTGAATGGACAAGAAACAACAGACACCAACTGAAATACAAGAAAATCCATTTAAACACAAGAAAACGCTTTCTTTCTAAGAGTGATCAAACAGTGGAACAGGTTGCTCAGAGAGGTGGTGAAGTCTCCATCCTTGGAGATATTTGAACTGTGACTGGGCAGCCTGCAGTTTTGGGCAGCCTGCTCTGGGTGACACTGATTTGAGCAGTGGGTTGCACTAGACAATCTCCAGAGGTGCTTTCTAACTTCAAATATTCTGTGACTCTCCAACTGTGGTGAGCAGAGGAAATGGCAGTTGTCACGTGAACAGTGCAGCCAAGTCTGTTTTCATGCTGAGACTAGTATGATTCCACCCTCTATCCAGACAGAAGCTGAGAGGAGTGTTCCACCCAAGAACAAGACCAGGCTGAGCTGGAAGAGCAGCAGCTGTGTTTCTGGAATGCCAAAGTAACAACTGAATGTTCAAAACACAGCTGCCTCATTTCCATGGATTTCGGTGGCTAAAATATATTTAAAAGCTGATCTTATGCATCAGCAAAAGACAACCTTTATCATGACCCTCGCTTCCGTAATCTACTTATCCTTTTTTCTCTGGGAGTGTTGGAAGTAGGACATACTATGTTCTGTATTCCTCTCTCTGAAAAGTTCGCTTTACTTTGGGAGGAGATGAGTCATTTCTTCTTTTCTTTCATCTGCTAGCACCAGCATCCCTTTCTGTTCCTTTCATCCTTCGGATTTGCCTTCTGTCTCTTATCCTGCAGGAAAAAAACCACCTACCTCATTCAGTTATTTTCTAATCTAGAGACCCTTCCCTGCTTCCTGCCTCCGCCCGTTTTGCCATGGACCTCATTAGCAAACTCAGTATCCTTTGACTTTTCCCATCCGCTCTGAAAACTGCTGTTATCATTCTTTCCTAGTGCAAAAAATGACTGGTACTATTCCTGTGCTAGGAAATACTCTAAATCATGGATTTCCTTAGCAAAACTCTTGGAAATATATTCCACCTCCTTACTTCCCACAGTGGGCACACTCTAACAACCTTTATTCTTGTGATTAGTAAGTAAAAATTTTAGGAAGAAATAATCTCAGTGTGGACACACAGATAAAACTGTGCTTTGCTCATATAAGTAAACTATGTGGTATGTTTAAACTGTCTTGGTCACTGTCTTGCCACTGCAGCTGTTATTATTGATGCTTTCCAACAAGACTTGTATTAATTTTCTTGCCACTTTTTTTTCTCAGACTCACTTTCTCCTAGTCTATCTGATAAAAGCTATACTGTTAGCATTGTCTTAAAAAGCAGTATGTGGATTTAGAATATTCTTACTGTAGGTGGTATCATACATTTTTAAACAATCACTATTTTTTAAATGAAAATTTAAAACTGTCCCTGAACAGTGCCTTTCAGATATTGGGGTTACAATTTGTGTAGGCACATTATTTGAAAAATAAAACACCCTTGTCTAGTTTCAGAGGTGAGCTATAGAATCTTGTACTAAATCTGAAATAGGATTTAAACCTACGAGTGCTGCCTAACTGCCAGTGTCAGTGCTTGTATCCAAAACGTACTTCTCCCAAATCTGCTCAGCTGAAGTTTGTCAACTCTAGTGCTTAGAAGCTACCTCCTAAGTATGACCAGAACTACCCAGTTTCTAGCACCAGGCAGCTAGGTCGCACTAAGGTACTAAGCAGGCACTAGTTCAGATGTAAACTCTTTGGCTCTTGTAAGTGTTCTTGGAGGACACCTACTAGATCAGCTGCAGTTCAAGTCTGGACCCGCTTCTTTTGTCAGCGTCACAGCGTTTGAATCATTCATCAGGATATAAGAAACCAAAAGTCAGCCTTGCTTCCTCCTGATGGAATACGTCACTCATTTGCCATATGTTCTAAAGATATTCTAAGAAGGGCTGTTTTCAGTTCTTAGGTGCACTCTCCGAGTATAGTTATATATTCATTTAAGCCCTGAGAGAAAGCAAGCAAACTTGGTTCTATAGTTTGGTTATTAGGGCAGTTGCCTGGGAGGGATGTATAGTCTGCTACAGTAAGACTAGTTATACAACTTATATTAAAATACATAAATTGTGCCTTGGGACAGTGGACTGTCAAAGGTAAAAGGAGGTGGACTGCAGTTCTGCTTTATGCACTATCTCTGGTGGTGGGTTGGTTTTTTTTTTTTTTCCTATTTCCTGTCTTCTTGAGGTGCTTAATAAATTACAGGCTTTCTAGGAGTCATATAGCTGACTGGGCAGTAAATAATAACTTCCTGACCTGAATGTTTTCTCTGTAAGTCTTTCTTCCACTAGAAAAGGAAGGAAAGATATTTAAAATGAATGAAATGCACTAGAGAGATGCTTCTTTGAAGTACAGGAAAAACAGGAAAAAAAGGACAGTTTTACAGTGGTCTCTTTCCACATAGGGAATCATACCCATCATACCCGGGATCTGGAAGTTGAGTTCTCATGTTCTGATTGGATAAAAAGTGCTCGAAACCTAGTCTAATTATTAAACTAATTATGTTTCTAATACATTTTGGTTTCACTTTTGAAAGTGCTGAGAGTTTTTATGTTTCTGAATGTTTTTAGTGAACAAAAAATAAGATTATCAATTGTGAAGAGGCTGGTCATTTATTGGTGCATAAAGGAAAGTGTTTCTTAGTTTTTCTCAAAATTTGTTTCTAATGCTTATTCTTTTAAAAAGATACAACCAAATCCTTCCGGGCGTATCATTTAATAAAACTATGCCACTTTAATTTTGTCTGCTGAGCAGCCACAGGAGCTTGTGGATTCTTTACAGTGAAAGCGTGGCTATCTGTTTAAAAAGAATCTACATAATTATTTACAAAAGAGGAAAATTACAATAAACTGCTTCATGCAAGTTGTTAAAATAATGACATTAGGAAGAATTTATATAGACATGGAAGGAAATAAGAGGGAAATTACAGAAATGAAGATACACATCTAAATGTATTGCATTTTGAAACATTTCAATTTGCATGCAAATTAAATATTGAATTAAAAAGCTTTAAGAAAATTAAAGCATGAGCTATTTTATAAATTTAAAAGAATACGCAAAAAGCTGAAACACATTTTGTATGTTTCTCTGCTATTCCCCTTGGCTTATATGTTGTGATCTTTACTACCACTTTGCTATTAAAGAGGTGTAAAAGAGTTTAGATTTAATTTCAGGAGGATGTATACTGCAGTACATCACAATATTATTGCAAGACAGTTATTAGCATTAATCATTATGTATATATTCTCCTTGATTTATTAATAAGAAAGATGAAAGGACAAAAATTCACTTAAGGAATATGGTCAAATAAAATAAAATCTGTTTTGGAAAAAAAAAAGCTGCATAAATATTAATTGCATTTAGTTTTAAATGTGTCTGCAAATTACAGTAGATAAATTCTATTGCCACTGGAAATTACATAATGAGAGCTGTTACGCAAGGGAATGCCCGTATTACTGTATTAGGAATGATACTGCACTCTGCCTGCTTTCATCTATCTATCATTAAAATGCATGTCTATTGGCCAAGCCATTGTTCACGACAAACTGTCTTATTTTTGGATGAAGTAGTAATTTGTTATCACAAAACGCAGTGCCTCTAATGCACTCTGTTAAGTCTATTGGAAATTCTTGCTTACAAGTACTGGAAAATAATTAAGCATGAAAATTAATAAGCCTTTCCAGAGAAAGAAAATATTGTTTAACATTTCTCCACAAAGACGCTTATTTGTTTATAGGTATATGTAAAGTAGTCCTATTAATATCAAGAGGTGGCATGCACGTGAAGAGGAAAAACAGACTTGCAGTTGATTGGCAAGATTACATTATGGGATTTTATTATGAGAATTTTAGGTTTATTGGACTAGCAGACCACCCAAATGTATAAATTAATTTACCATGTATTAACGTTTGTTTCCTCTTTTTTGGAAACAATATGGAGATCCTATTATGGTCATCATGTTTTATACAAATGTCCAAACAACTAACTCCCATTTAGGTGTTCAGTCTTTTGTCTATTGTTAATTGTCTAATCTCTTTTTAATTAACTTTGGATTGCTCTTTTGCTGTCTGTATTACAACTGTAATAAGAAATGTATTTGTGATGTTAAATAAAGGGAAAAGGCAAGTAGAAAAAAAAATACATAGTGTTTATGAAGACAAGAGCCATTTCCAAATGTGCCGTCAACACTGATGTTACAACAAAACACAGTAGAATTCCAAGCAAACAGAGCTAGGTTGGTTTTGGTTTTGTCATTGCATGTTTGAAGATTACCAACCAATGTGTGCTGCCTGGAAGCTTGTTTAGCACAGTGTATAGTATGTCTTACCTAGTAGCCTCCATAGAAGTGCCTGAGTCTCGTTTTGCACAATCTTGGTAACTTTGGTAGATTTATGTAATAACAGGAGAGTGTTCTTGTAAAATGTTAGGAAAAGGAAATTCCAAAGGCAAAGGAGTGAAAGTCCTGAGGTTCCCTGTAGTAAATGTGAATTAAAGAACTGGTAAGGAAGATCCCAAGAAAAAATGGGCAAGGAGATCTGAAAAATAAATGTTACTGAAAACTACATGTGGCATTATCACTTCAATACTTCTATGCAGTTTCTTCATTTGGTGCTATATTTTCCTTAATATGAAACCATAGTGATTGTGTATTAAAACATTCCATATCTAGGTATGTACTATGAAGTTCTCATGAAAAGCTTTGCACTTTTAAGTGGAATTCTGATGCAAACAACCTATTTTTCAAAGTAGCTAACAAAACTCACTGTTAACATTGCTAGAATACAAATGAATAGCAAATAAAATACTTGTGTACTGAAAATATGTAACGAGGAAGGAGAAACTATAAGCCAGAACTATGGGTTGAATATTACTTTAGAGTCTTGAAGGAAGAGTTATCTAATTTTTAAGCATATGGAAGGAGATGCATACTTTCTAATTCCATTAACTGCTTTCTAATACTCTTCACTCTTGAAATTCCCTAAATGTTGATCAACCTTTTTTATGTGTTAGTGCTTCTAATGATAGCTTCTGTTTGTATTTAACTTTAAGTATCTTTAAGAGCAGTGACTACTTAGTAATTACTGTAATATCTTATTGTCCACATTTATCCTTGTTTGTGGAGTAAGGAAGCATTTTTGACTCCCCAAGCAAGATAAGCACTGGTTTATAGTTACAGTTGCCGTAAATACCTTTGTCTTAACTTGGACTTATTTTCTGTGTGATTAAATCAGACTTTCCTGCATAAAATAGTAACAGTACAAAATAAATGGCAAGATAATGAATGTGTTGCATCTTTCTGTAGCATGCCAGCAGTAGTAGTGTAGAATAAAGCATGACATTTGATATTTTCTAGCTATTTGTGTTGGTAGCAATGTTTTAAAACTAACTTAAAACCTTTCAACAAAATACATAAAAAATGACCTTAGCTCTTCTAGATTGAAATGTATGTGGAGGCTTTCTGTTAGGAATATTTTTTGAGAATGTCATTGGACTCGAAAGTCCACTTCTTATGACTCTTAAAGCTAAGGGAACTCAGGAGAAGTTAAACAAGCCATTACCTTAGTGGAACTAGTCCAAAGTTGTCCCTATCTAGACCCACCCATTTCTTCACCAAATGGAGAAAAACCATGTAGAATCACTGTGCCTCAGATCATTCTGTCTTGGAAATAATATGCTGTAAACTGTGGCAACTAAAGGCGGAAGTCCCTCCTGCATTTCAAGTATACAGGATAAGCCTGCCTCCTCTGTTATGTCAGAGACTCTAATTCTTGATAAATAACAGAAAATATGCCTATTTTTTTCAACAGGAATTATGTTTTGTTATTTTTATTTATGTAAATGAATTCAGAAAAATACCAAGGACAGAATAGATTGGGAGACCTCTAGGGAATATTTTTTTTTGTATTTTTATGCTTCGCTATGCAGCTACAAAACCTAAATGCTGTTAAAATACAAGAAGACTATAATTATAGTTTTTAATACATTCATTGGTATCTAGATGTTCTAAAATGTATAATCTTGCACTAAAGATAAAACAAAAGTAAGCAGCAAAGTAAAATGGTAAGCACTGCTGCATGTCTATGTATCATGAGTGTTGGTATGTATAAATAGATAACGTGTATAAACGTGTGAAAGGATGATCAGCAATTCTTAGCAAGAGAAATTATTAAGTTCTGTAGGGAGAAGCAACAGGAGGAAATACATAACTCTTCTCTGGAACCTCTTAGTGTGAATTCATCCATAGCAAGGTAGTGCAGGTTAAGTATCTTTGAATCTAAACAAAATTTTGCTTCTTTAAAAATAAAGTATTTGACAGAATTAATTGGTAATAGAATTGAAATTTTGAAGATTATGTTTTTGAGTGACAACTGGTGACAAGAACAAATTCTTAGGATCATAGAATAGTTTGGGTTGGAAGGGACCTTTAAAGGTCATCTAGTCTAACCCCCACCCTGCAATGAGCAGGGACATCTTCCACTAGATCAGGCTGCTCAGAGCCCCATCCAACCTGACCTTGAATGTTTCCAGGGATGGGGCATCTACCGCCTCTCTGAGTAACCTGTTCCAGTGTTTCACCACCCTCACAGTGAAATATTTCTTCCTTATATCTAGTCTAAATCTTTCCTCTTCTATTTTAAAACCATTACCCCTTGTCCTATTGCAACAGGCCCTGCTAAAAAGTTTGTCCCCTTCTTTTCTGTAGGCCCCCTTTAAGTACTGACAGGCCGCAATAAGGTCTCCCCGGAGCCTTCTCTTCTCCAGACTGAACATCCTCAACTCTCTCAGCCTGTCCTCATAGCAGAGGTGTTCCATCCCTCTAAATATTTTTGTGGCCCTCCTCTGGACCTGCTTCAACAGGTCCATGTCTTTTTTGTGCTGAGGGATCCAGAGCTGGATGCAGTATTCCAGGTGGGGTCTCATGAGAGCGGAGTAGAGGGGCAGAATTACCTCCCCTCCACTTGCTGGCCATGCTTCTTTTGATGCAGCCCAGGACACGCTTGGCCTTCTGGGCCGCAAGCGCACATTGTCAGCTCACGCCCAGCTTTCCATCCATCAGTACCCCCAAGCCCGTCTTAGCAGGGCGACTCTCAATCCCTTCATCCCCCAGCCTGTATTGATACTGTGGGTTGCCCCAACACGGTGCACAACCCTGCACTTGAGCTTGTTGAACCTGAGGTTCATACGGGCCCAGTTCTTGAGCTGGTCCAGGTGTCTCTGGATGGCATTCTGTTCCTCAGACCTGTCAACTGCACCACTCAGCTTGGTGTTGTCTGCAAACTTGCTCAGGGTGCACTTGATCCCACTGTCTATGTCATTGAGGAAGATATTGAACAGTACTGGTCCCAGTATGGACCCTTGAGGGATACCACTTGTCACTGGTCTCCATCTGGACATTGAGCCATTGACCACTACCCTCTGGATGTGACCATCCAACCAATTCCTCATTTACCGAACAGTGCACCCATGAAATCCATATCTCCAACTTAGAGAGAAGGATGTTGTCAGGGACCATGTCAAAGGCCTTACAGAAGTCCAGATAGACAACATCCGTAGCTCTTCCCTTGTCCACTGGTGTAGTCACTCCATCTTAGAAGGCCACTAGGTTGGTCCTAGGCAGGACTTGCCCCTGGTGAAGCTGTGCTGGCTGTCTTGAATCACCTCCCTGTCCTCCATGTGCCTTAGCATGGCTTCTAGGAGGATCTGTTTGATGATCTTCCCAGACACAGAGGTGAGGCTGACAGGTCAGTAGTTCCCAGGGTCCTCCTTTCTACCCTTTTTAAAAATGGGTGCAATGTTTCCCTTTTTCCAGTCACTGGAGTCGTGGAGAGTGGCTTGGCAACTACATCAGCCAATTCCCTCAGAACTCTGGGATGCATCTTGTCAGGTCCCATAGACTTCTGTGTGTTCAGGTTCCTCAGGTGGTCATGAACCTGACCTTCTCTTACAGTGGGAGGGACTTTGCTCCCCAAGTCCCTGCCTTGCGGTTCATCCAGTCAAGAGGTGTGTGGAATGTCCTTTTGATTGCGGATTCTGTTTTATATTACAGGAACCAAGAAGTTATGTATAATTTTGTAAGGAGGCTTTAATCCTGGTATCAATCAATGTGTGACAAGGTGTACATTTGCCTTTAAAATTACACTCGTTCATTCACACTCATTTGGTATTTATTTTCTTCTGGGTCATGCCTAACAACAGGCATCACCTCAGCATTTTGGGAGGAGGTTCAGCTCTGCATGAAATAAATGTTGTCATCTGCTCTCTCTTAATTAGAAATGGTTAAATTACAGGGTTTTTTTTCATGTGACAATATATTAAAAAAAAATTGTAATTCTCTAAATTGTCAAGTGAGCTATAGAGTCTGTTCGGTATTTTATTGTTAAATCAAGTACTGTTCAATTTCTCCTTTAGAGAATTTCCTCTAGATCACCAGTCACAGTTACTAGTGCTCCACCTTTAGGTCATACAACCTTTACCATATTTATTATTGGACAAAGACTGCTTGACTCACAGTCCTCTGTGTATCAGAGATTTAATTGCCTTTGTTCTTAACAAGGAATGTAAAGTTACATCAACTTAAGGTAAATTGATTTTTTCTTTACTTGTTTCTTATGTTCCAAAGGTTTCTTATTTAATTAGTCTTCATCTTCCATTTTTTCTCTGATTTTTCTTAACTACGTTCATTTTATCAAGCTCCAGCTATTAGTTCAACATTCTCTCTGTTTCTTTCCAGAACAGTTGATATTGCACTGTATGATCCCAGCCTATAAATGGGGATAGAGTGGATCCCGTCATACTCCCTGATTCATGATTACCATGAGAAGTGAAAGGTCCATGGTTGAAAGGGCACTTCAGATTCTGCTGCCTACACTTCTGGTGTATGATGTTGGTACCTTTGAAGAAGGAGCCCATATCCAACATATCTACCAAGTAGAAAACATATGATGTCTCTGCAGTTAGATATACTGGCAGATTATGTTACAGGAGACACATACTGCACCCTAGGTAGCTCAGGTTCAAGAATTTTTCTTTCTGGTGTGTTTCTTCTCATAGCATTATCTTTTCTATTTTCGCCTAATAAAGTGTACAAAGAATGCCAAAATTCTGTGCACCTCAATTACGGGGAATAGGGAACCTTGCCTAGCACTGTGTCATGGAGGTCTCCACTTCTAAGACAAAGGATAATTGATTTGCAGTAATCCTATCAGGATGTTGAAAGAAGAAGGGCATCATTTCTGCACAACAAGGATATTTCAAAGGCAGCAGATTCTTCTGTGTGTGGGCCTATCTATTAAGCAGTGCACATCACTAAATGGGTCCACAAATCAACCTGAATCACATAATTTCATTCTAGAGCAGTCCATTACTCTTAAAGTTTAAAAAAGATACTATTCAGTGAAACAAGTACCATTTTAATACCATTATGATAAAAAAAATTTTCTGTTTTCATGTGTTACTTGAAGATGATTATAAGTTATCTTTGTCAGATCTGTTGTATGTTATAATTACAAATATTGAAGCAACATTTGACTTCTGTAAAGCTGTTACCAGGAGACAGTTATAAAATCCTACTTCCCTTCTATCTCCTGGTGACTATCTGCCTTAGGTCTTAGTCTCAACTTCTCCCTCATTACATCTGTCCTTAGTTTCAGTGTCTGTCACTCCTTTATTCCTTCTCCCCTGCAGTGGCACTTCCCCTACAGAAAGTAGGATCTGAGGATCTGTGCCATTCTTATTACTGCTTGTCTTCTCCATGGCTCACATCAGACTGTTCCAGATGAGTGTCTGATCTGTCTTAGATTCACCAGGCTCTCAAGAAGAAGTTTCATCAACATTTAAAGAAGACTAACCTGCACCACCTTCACAGCTGTCAGGGTCCAGTTAAAAAAAAAAAAAAAAAAAAAGACTTCAATAAAATGAAAATTACTGAATCTTCATGCTAAAACAACAGTGGGGCTGCCCTTTTTCTCTTGTTAAATCTTCTTTCTGGCCTATTAACATTCTAATTAAATACATTCAAAAGCAATGCAGAAAAACTTTCAAGAGCACTGCAGTTACTTTTGACCTATGTCTGACTCATTGGCAGCAGTCAAGTATTTAAATAAGTCAAATGAAATTAAAGGAATATTTTTTTCTTTCTCAGGAAGGCATCATGAAGTTTAAAACAAAAATATGCAGCTTGACATTTCCAGTAGTTCTATGGCATAACAAGGAAAAAGACTACATTTCTCTATTTCTCTAACAATCGTTTGCTTTGTAGTATAGTATTTCCAGGTTTTGTTCTTTTGTTTTGTTTTGATTTCTTTTCTTTTCTGATTGATACTCCGCTAAGGCATCTTTTCAGTTTGTCTTTTTTCCAAATCATTTACCTCCTTTTAATGTTTCTATTCCTTGGAAATTCTTTAGCTAAGTAAATGATGGACTGTACTCTTTCATATTCTTAAATGTTTTATTGCAACTGTCGTGTCTATTTATTCTTCTATGCCTATTGGTAGAATCCTTGTAGATGCTTCTTTTTCATGGTTTATGGCTGGTCTAGCTGCTCTGAGTTCATGGTCCTATCAATATGTTATGATCTAAATAGCTAGTCCTGTACAGAAGAATAGGTCACACCTGCCAGTGTTTTAGCCTCTCAACTATTCCATGAGGGAAGGCTGTGTTACTTCCAAAGAGAGTTATGGTCTATGTTTCATTATTTTTCAGGTTTTTGATCTAGCTGAAAGTTGAATTCATTTCTTAATGTGACATCTTTGATTGTTGGGACTTCTGTTGGGGTTTCTGTTTCTTATCATTGTTTCTCCAACCTTGCCAAGAAATGGTCATGTGATTACCCTTTCCAGATTGAACATTTAATGGGTTTTAGTAAAAGCATAGAAAAACAGGGTTGTAAAAACACATAAATAACTCCACAAATGTGATAAATTTTCCATTGCTGAAACCTGTAAGGTCAAGATGGATCATACATGTAAAAGTGATGCAAAAGAGTTCTTTTTCTCTTTATTATTGGGCTTGATGCTGGAATTATCAGGATGATGTTCTGTCTCTGGGTCATGCAGAAAAAGCAAACAAATATGATACTCATAATTCTCCTGACCTTAAAAAGCCCTGTGAATTTCCTCACAGATCTTCTTAGCTTCATCTTGACTGGCTATATCAGACTTTTCTCAATTTTCAGTTTAGGATGTGGACTTTTTATGGTATCTTGTAGTTAATTTTCTGACCATATATGGAAATACTAGTTCATGGGAAAGTGTCATGCCTTGTCTTGGACTCCCACTTTGTATTTACTAAGGCTCTGCACTGTGTTGTTGTAGTAAGATGTTGTGAATACTCATGGAACATTTTAGTATTGTTCAACTTTCCTTGTAGGGCATACTTTATTGTCACTTTATTGCAAAAGTATAAAGTCTCAACTCAGGATTTATCTTAGAAATCAGTTTTTAGGACTTCCTTGATGTTCTCAACAATATTTTCTTCTTAAGAACAAAACTTCTTTTGGTTTTCTTGTTTTGCTTTTTTAGATATTCTCTAGTAAGATACTAGTGTTCATTTGGTCTGCTGATCTTACAGAAATAAGTGTATCTTTTGAAGCTAGGGCTGAAGACTGTATGCTTACTCTAGCATATGTCCATGATTTACATAGCAGTATGCTAGAAATTGAAGGCCAAGCAAATTACCATGTCACCCTGTTGTGGTTTAACCCTAGCCAGCAATTAAGCACCGTGCAGCGGCTCACTCACTCCCCCCCGCGGTGGGATGGGGGAGAGAATCAGAAGAGTAAAAGTGAGAAAACTTGTGGGTTGAGATAAAGTCAGTTTAATATGTAAAGCAAAAGCTGCACGAACAAGCAAAGCATAACAAGGAATTCATCTACTGCTTCTCATTGGCAGGCAGGTGTTCAGCCATCCCCAGGAAAGCAGGGCTCCATCATCCGTAACGGTTACGTGGGAAGACAAACACCATAACTTTGGATGTCCCTCCTTTCCTTCTTCTTCCCCCAGCTTTATATACTGAGCAGGATGTCATATGGTATGGAATATCCCCTTGGTAGGCTGGGGTCAGCTGTCCCAGCTGTGCTCCCTTCCAACTCCTTGTGCACCCCCAGCCTGCTCACTCTTGGGGCAGGATGAGAAGCAGAAAAGGCCTTGACTCTGTGTAAACACTGCTCAGCAGTGACAAAAACATCCCTGTATTATCAACAATGTTTTCATCACAAATCCAAAACACAGCCCCATACTAGCTACTGTGAAGGTAATGAACTCTATCCCAGCCAAAACCAGGACACACCTATTGGAACTGTCTTGACACCATTTTGAGACATGGTAAATTCTAATCTACAAATTCAATAGGGATAACAGACAGTTACTGTAAGTATCTCTACTGGTAGATGCCTACACATTTTTCCCCCCAGACATACCTGTAGAAAACTGAAATTGCTTTGTTTGGATCATAATATATCCTGCTGTTAGGCAAAGATCAAATTCCTAAAGCATAGCTGCCTAGATTTTTTTAATAGTTACCTTGTTTTAAGAGCTTATATATGATCTCCACAAGCTGATTCTTCATGACTGGAAATGAACTGTAGTGGCCTTCGAAGGTGCAAATGCCACAGAATCCCATGACTGATACCCAGAATGGTTTGCTGAATCTAAAAAGAAGAGCTCATATATTCCTTCTCTGAAAGGCAAAAACTTCTTCCCTGAAGCCAGTTGTAATACTTAAGGGTTTTTTCTTAACAACTAAGTTGCAGGATTAAAAAAAAAAAAAAAGTTTGAAGGATTATCTTTCCAGCTCAGTTTAAGTGGATAATAAACTGTCAATATAAACCAAACATAAATTATATATTATATTTGCAGATTCAGTTGTTCTTAGCATGTTCCGCACAATTTAGTCAGATGTTTATGAAGAAAGAAGGCTCATTCCCCCATTGTTTTTCCCATTTCCTCAGAGCTTTTTCACAACTATTTTTATAAATATTCACATCTAAGAAACTGATGCCAAGCAGAGCTTTATGACCTTTTTCTTCTGTTATCTTTTCCTCTTTGATTTAGCAGGAAACACATTCCCAGTGTCTCTAGACCCCCTCGCTTGTTTTTTTCTAATAATAAGAAAAAAATCCATATACATTAAAAGAGTCTTATTTTCCCAAAGTACAAGTACTATCTCTAGAAGGAAATTCCTTAGATTAGTTTCTAATAGTATTTATACGGGAAAATTTGTTTCATAATGCAGTCTAACTTTATAATTTTTCCAAATTCTTTCAGTGCATAATTTTTTTTACAGAATTTATCCTACAATGTCCTATCATATATCACTGCATCATGGAAATAAATACAACCGCATTCTCCGCATTACCATTTTATCACTTTCTTTTTGCCTCCGTTTATCTTGGGAACTACAAACTAGTTTAGTAGCTGATTCTGCAACTTGAATTTTATAAGCAGGCTGCTCTTACTCCACCATGAATTATGCTGTACAATGCAGAATCAGGTGTAAAATACATTGGCATTCTGAAGATGAAAGAGTTTTGTAATGGGACGTAATGCTTAGAGAGACCTGGAGTGCACCTAACTGTCTAGCAACTAAAACAAATTTACTGCTGATGGTGTCACGAAAGGCAACAGTAAAGGAAAGTTTCTGTTCTAATGTAAAAATTCAACTACTGTTTACATCACAATTGATCTGATTCAAGCTCCTCTACAGTAGCATAATAACTTCTTTTATTTATTAATTTATTTATTATTCCCTTGTAAGTAATTTTTCAGGTTTCATTTTTAAATCATAACGACTTGTGAGGCCTAATTTTATGAAAAGCCTATTTAAAGGTTTCTAATCCAGTTGCTGGGAATCAACTGAATCACCAGTCGAGGGAGTATTGCACGGGAAGAATCACCAATCGAGGGAACATTGCACTGGAACCACATGGATTACACAGAATCTTGGGAACAGGTCACTGAGCTACTTCTCATGTCCCAAAGGAAAGAAAGCAATGACTGGCAAAATAGATATATTTTGGCTACTATTCATTTGGTTCCGAAACTTTAGGTGAAAAGTTAGGTGGGGTGTCTGATAAAGGTGAAGCTCGCTTACAGTTTCAGAAGGATGTAGAGGAAAGAACACGGGATTAAGAAACAGAAAATTCTTGCACCAGTAATAGTATAGTCATTTGGGAAGATGGCTAAAAAGCCAACCTTAGATAAGGTTGAAAGAACGATAAAGGGAGACGTTCACTAACATGGTGATCTTAACCGTTTCTGTTACTCTAGGATGCTGTTTTTTTGCCCCTTACATTATAGTGGATTTACAGGCTGCATTTTTGATACTTTTCTTCTGGTATACTTTATAGTTCCAAATAATTTTACCATATTCTAATAGAATTTGGGGCTTGTCTTCTTGATTTCTATTCAGTAGTAAGCAAAAAGAAAACCAAAATAAAGCATGTGGCGTCATTTTATCTCAAGGCCATCTGCTACATCATTTCTGTTGAACTCTTTCTTACTGTCATTTCATTCAAAGCACAGTGTAGCAGATGGTGTGGGAACCATCTCATAAAGTACCTTACTTTTCTTTTGTTTATAGGTATTTTTAAAAAATCTGTCTATAGATCATTGTTAACTAGCTACTCTGTAGGAAACCAATAAAGTTAGGTGAGTAGAATTAACGATTAAAGATCCACAACCTGATGTCTTCACTTATTTTAAATTATAGAGCCTTTCTGAGAAGGTAATCCTCCCTGAAACATTACCAGAGTATGGAATGACTAAAAAGACCATTAAAGTTTCAGAATTTTCTCTAATAAACTATTATTACATTCAGCTTGTACTGTGTAAAATGATTACTGATTTAGAAACAAACACCATTCTTTGGTGAAATTGAGTTTTATGTAGGTCTACATGTCTCCTGTTACCTTTGTGTAAAAGAATCTGCAAATGAATACAGTACCAGGAATGGCTGCTGAAGGAAAGAGTTGTAAAAGACAATATAGAATATTGATTGGAAATTCTCCTTGAGCCTTTGTCCTCTGATGTTTTAATGAGAAAGTTATTCTGAAGTGTGCGTGCTACATAGCCCTTGGCACTTAAGTGAAATAGCCTAGTTAGGAAACCATGATCAATTAAGAGAGAGGGAGAGAAAACAAATTCAGTCACAGGAAGATTCAGAGGTGCAAAATTAGTCCCTGGTCTTACCCCTTTTTTTTCAGGAGGAGCTCATCTTTCTTAATAT
Source organism: Burhinus oedicnemus (assembly GCA_008921705.1). Classification (NCBI taxonomy): domain Eukaryota; kingdom Metazoa; phylum Chordata; class Aves; order Charadriiformes; family Burhinidae; genus Burhinus; species Burhinus oedicnemus. The sequence continues at coordinate 2,061,235 of VFFE01007705.1, forward strand.
AAGGTGATCTTCAGAAGACAAACCAGCTAGTGTCAGTGGCTGAAGGTGAGTATCATCAATTCTGCAGAAGGATTTCTATTGAGGCAAGACAGAACTGGAAACAACATCATATGTCAATTGCTTTTAGGCAAATCTACTTCAGCTAAAATTTTGAATCAAGGTTTTTTACTGCTTATGAAATATAATTGTGTGTGCATAATATGCAGGGAAGAATTACAGGAATTATGATTTAATACTATTGAATTGCAAAAAAATACAAAACCAGGAAATAGCAGCTAAGTGCTGCAATTAACTTCTAAACCAAGAAGCAAGTTCATTTCACTGTTTAGTCTGTTTTACTTAAATGTGGTTAGTAACAACAAATACCACCATTCAAATAAGTGTGGTAAAGTTATATTTTTTCCCAATTAAAAATATTTTTATGACTGCATTACTAAGGAAAGGACTTAGAATACCTTCTAGTATGGAGAAAGTTTTATACATGTTTGTAGACAAAAAATCAAATGCTAGTAGGTAATTTAAATTATAAGATTGGACACACTTGTAAATTCTATCAACGAGCTGATTTGTATTAGTGTGCTGTAGCTTGAGCATGTAGGAATGTGAGCGTTCATAAAAAATGTCCATGGGACGTTTTTGGAACATCAGACTCTTGACGTTAATATATTTGGAAATTTAAAATGTATTATAATGTGTTTTTAAAGGTATGGTTTTGGTTTTGCTTTATTGTTTTGTTTTGGTTTGGTTTTTTTTGAGAAAGAGGCAGATAAGAGTGGAATTTTAAAGCGGTCTATTAGACTCCAAGAGATGACCTGTGAATATGAAAATAAAGTGGAGAATTAAAAGTGTCTTTCTAGCCTTTGTGTGAGCATTGGTCTTGGATATAAAAGTTTCTGATAACTTAATCTATTTTGACATCAATGACAAAAATGCAACCAAAGACAAAGAAAAAAGCCTCCAAAAACCCATGATGAGGGCATAACACATGAAAGGTAGGACTATTAAGTGTGCATTACTTTGCATTCTTAGATCAAGCAAGCTGAGAAATAAAATAGAGGCTTTAGTAGCTGTAAGATGATAGGTTTCTTTCATCATGCAAACTCAACTTGGAATTTTGCTGTTGACTTCAAGTACAGATAGAATTTTCTCTACTCTTCTCATACGCTTCTCATACTCTTTCTCTACTCATCTCATGTAGAGACGGAAAATCAAGGAAGGGTTTTAAGGAAATTAGTCAAGTGAAATCTAAGAGGATGATGAGGTCACAGGGATCAGGAAAGGTGACAGATCCGTATAAAGGAATTTAAACCTGTTGTAGACTGACAAATCTCTGTATTTGTGCCCTTGTTTTACTTTAGGAAAATAATTTTGGTCTAGTAAGAAAGTCAATCTGATGGATTTTGCTAGCAAAAAAATCTCACTTGTCTCAGAGACAGTCATACCTGAAAATTGAGTCAAATACATGAAAATTGCTTAATTGTGCAAAGATCAATTGTCCGACATTTGCTGTTGAGAACACTGATAGTTATCTGCTTAGCAAGTTTGTCATAGTAGTTGAAGACAGTTTTTTTGTCACATAGCATGTGACTAAAACACTCCTTCCACATGTTCCTTTTGTTTTGTCCTCATGTGGCATTTCTTTCTTTTATTTACCCTTTCTACTTGTAATTCTGCTGCTCATTTGCTTTTGCCATACCAAATTTTAGAGACAGATGATTAAAACTCTGATTCTTATACAGGCAGAATTCCTATACTCCACACAGAAGACAGATAGAAACTGCATTTGATGACTAATGGTATATCTGTATAATCTTGTTATTTTGGAATACATTCCAGCATCCCATTATAGAAAAGATAATGAAATCAGCTGAGTAGAACAGGTTCTGTTACAATAAACAAAAATGCCAGTAGGGAATTTCTGTCTTATTTTAAGGTTTAAAGAATTCTGCTGTTCTCACTTTTAAATAACTTCAATAAAAACTAAATTAATTAGGAGTTTGATTCCTGCATGCATTATTACTACCCTGAAGTACTTCAAGAAATCCTTATATGTAGGTTTTTAAGCACAGCATATAAATGGCGGTGCTGTTAGGCAGAAATGTTGAGTGCTGTGTGGTTTTTATAACTTCAGAATTTCCTTTTTTTTTTTTTTTCTAAATGTATGACAATAAAACATTCACTTCAAAGTGATAGAGCTTGCTATACTAATCAGTCCCAAGTGTTCAGACTGACGAGACTACACTGTTTGCACACAGAGAAGACTATCAGTGATCTATGAATATTGTTGTCAGTTATATTTAAGACAAAAAGATACTCAATGTAGCATGTATTCACAACTAAATTACTTTACATTTGTAGATAATAAGAAACTGGTTCCTGAAATGCAATTTTAAACCAGTAGATACAGGTTTGGGTACCAAAAGGAAATCATGCACTGATATGAATTCTGCTTTTCTATGAAGCTTGCATTATTTTTAATGTACACCTTCACCTCTGGAAAGCCTTCTCCTGGACTTATCCATTGTCTCATCTGACTATCCATTGGCCCTTAAACATCCATTGAATAAAACATAGACCTTTTCTATAATAATTTTCAATATTGAAGGTTAAGAGCATGAAGCATCATAAAACATTCATTTTGATAAATGTATTTAAAGGGCTTCTTTGGTGATGCACACTATCTCCAATGATGGAATGTACAGGTCGAAGACGATAAAATCCCCAAGTATAGAAAAAGTCTTCTTAAAAACTCTGAGGATGCACCAAATTCCTTATCTCTTAAATTTTGACTAATACTATTTGTATTTTTCAGAACTTAATTGTTAGGGGTATATGTAAAGTACATACTTACCTGTTGCAAACAGATGTTAATTCTGAACTTAATGAGTCCTGCATTGAGTCAATGCATTGCAAGGAAGAAATGCACAATCAGGTTAGAATTAAAGTTTCTTCCCCTGCCTTCCATTCTCTCTTCTTCCCTTTTGCTCCATAGGAAATACTGTCAACTGATTTTTACCTGTCACAGACTATTTTGAGTTTTTTTACGTTGGATCCTGCAGTCAGAAGTCATCTCCATCCCACTTTCTGCCTGCCTGCTCTCATGTCTACCCAGGATGAGTGATAGACCTGCAGAAAATGTTGTTCCTTTGCACTCTACTTCTGGTACAGATAGCAAGCAATGGTAGAGACAGGGACTTACTCTTTTGCACGTAGCTAGAAAGTGCCTTAATTCAACACATATATTACATATTAATTCTACATATATTTTAGAAAATTCTCCATTGATTATAGCATGAGTCTGCCAGAGCTGTACAAAAGCAGTACCTAATTTTTCATGCAAAAACTGCTATTGTTTTAGAAAAATAAGTGCAACTGTTGACTGTCATTTCTCCATGAAATGTCAAAGTAATTACTGCTTATGGGGAAAGAAAAGAATTTCACTACAGATGTTTTTCTGGCTGTCCATCTTAAGCCAAAATAACCTCCTTTTACTGTTTATTTTTAATAAAATGTACTCTTCTGATTACACAAGTCAGCTTGTGTAACAAATTGCATTAGGCTGTGATTTTTGGAAATAGTATTTCCTCACTGTATCATCCTGTTAGATGCTACTGTTGTCATATTAACCCCTTCTGAATTTTCTCCATTAGAACAAATCAGAACAACCTTGAAAAGGAGTGTTTGGTCAGAGCCTGCCTTTTGGGAGACAAGCCAGGTAATTTGAAGCGCAGATCTTCAGATTTACACTTGCCATTCACTATGTAAACTCTTGTTGGAAGTACAAGTTGTGTGACTTCAAATTGTCTCTCTTAAGAGGAAGCAACACAGGGTAGGTCTCAAGTATGAAAAAAGCTCTTGACGTTTCTCAGTGAGATCTTCACGTTAGTCTGTTATACTCGGACAGCGTTACTATAGATTAGTCAGTTACTCTTCTTATTATAAGCTAAGCTTAGCCTCGAAAGAGTGTGTCGAAATCCCACTATAAATTTCGCTCCCAAAACTGATATATAAAAAGAGAAACGATAACATGGAGCTCCAATATGTTTTCATTCCTTAACCTTCCCAGCAAAATCTATGCCAAAATACAAAGGACAGTGTTTCCATTTGGTAAATTATTTCCTCTGAAAGTCAATAATGGTAAACATGCTTACAATGTAGAACTACTTGCAAAGAGTCTAATTTATAATTTTATTTTTACTCAGAGAATTGATCATTAGGTATGCTAGGAGGATGATGGAAAAGGGGGACTGCTTTTGTGAACAGGATTATGATTTCTTTTTTTGCTTACTCCTACCTTCATTCCCATCATAAAACAATTGCAAGATATATTTTTAGTATAAATATTGCTAGTATTTTTACTTTGAGTATACTACAGGGAAATACTCCTAGTATGTGGCTTCAATTCAAACTACTGTGTTTTCAGAGTGTAAAATATCCATTGTGCCTATATAGGCATTTCTCTTCAGAGCTTCCTTTTCTGCTGTGTATAAATAATACTTAAATATGATAAACTTCTATTTGGAGCGAATATGCTCTTCCAGTGCTGGTACACTGCATAGTCTTTTTGATTCATTTAAGTGTTTAGTTAGATAGATTCCATTTAAAATTATAGGAATAAACATGCTGTCATGTTCCCTCTTTGGCAGATTGAGAAGTACAGATGAAACACCCCCCAAAGCAGCTCTTTTCCCCCAAAGCAGCTCTTTTCCCTACAAAAGGGAATACATACACTAAAGGCAGGAGGAAGTAAAGATGCAAGGCTCTTTCAAAGGAATATCTGTCTTCATCTGGTATTTACAATGAGTCTTACAACAACCCTCTAGGAAATAATTACCTTGCATTAAGTTTGTAGGTTTGGTACTAGCATAGATTTGATTTGAGGTAACCATGAAGAAACTAGTTTAGTGCCTATTAAGAGCTCACACATCTTGTCAGTTCAGTTCTTTGGGGTGATCTCCAAAATCAGGGACACCTGACATTTCTGGTCAGTTGTTTCAGTGGCCAAGTCAAGATCTTTGACATGAGTAGAAAACATACTCTTCTGGAACAATGAACTTGTAGAGTTTATCACAGACTATATGCTGTGAGGTTTTTCACTGAAGAGTGGTCTTCAAAGAGCAGATGAATTGAGCCTTTTTTAATTTGAGCCACATGACTTTTGCTAGCATCTTACTTTCTGGACCAGGGTAAATAGCAGAGACAGAAACTAATTTACTATTTTTGTATGCTGGCCATGGATACTAGAGAAGAAAAAAACATATGACAGAGAAGAATTCTCAGAAACTTAGGTGATACATATCTGTTTTTAAAAAATGGATTAATATTAATATCTTATTATATATGGATGCACCACAGTACAAAACATCTAGGAAAACACGCTCACTTCCTTGAGCAGCTGTTTCATGCAAGAGAAGGAGCAGGACAAATTGAAGAAGTTTAGAAAGTATTATCACAGACATAATTACACTTCCTGAATCCCAATTAACCCAAACCTGAATCTTTCAATGTATAATATGTTGTGATTTAGAAAAGCTTAATTAAAATCAACTTTTGTATTACTCAGTGTACAAAGTAGTTATCAGTTAATATTTTGCATTTCATGGTAATTACAATTCTTTAAAAGCTTTTTATTTGGGAATCAAATAAAATTGAGACTTCAGGAATGACAGCGCAGACTCTCCTGTATGAAACTGCCCTTCACACATTTCAAAACCAAACATAGCACTTGTTAGTAAAGTCTTAAGTCATTTTGACAGCAGATACATTTAAAAATAAATAGAGAACTGGGGAATTGTTAGTCAGAAGAGGTGACCACAGGGGAAAAGAGGAAAGTAACAGTGACAGAAACGTGCTGGTATGTTACCAGGAATAAATGTGACCAGGCTTGAATAACTGCCAGGGCTGTGGTTGCAACAGAGCACCACGCACAGGGAATATGTGAGAGGAGGAGGTTCATTACTTACCTCTTAAAACCTTAAGTAAAAAAAATCAACAACTCCAAAGAAGTTTTGGATGACTTATCTATTAACTGCTTCCAGTTTACAAATCAAGAAGAAACATAATTTTAGTCCCAGTAGACATGTTACAGGTAATCCAAGCAGCTAAACATACATGATTTTTCAATAGAAATCTGACTTTGAGCACATATGCACAGTTTCATACAAAGCAGCCTGATTATGTATAAGAAGAATAAAATAGTAAATATTATAATCACATCTGCAGGAAATGTAAATGGGATATTTGGAGGGATGGGCTATGCAAAGTGCAGAGAACATCTTTGGAGTCCCTTTATGTTGTACATATTTGTGTAACAGCATGATCAGTCAGTGGATCAGCTAGTGGAATATTGTACATCAAGAATTATCAAAATTTCATGTTACAGTTGCTCATATATCATATATATGCATATGTATGCTCATAAATGTTGTTTGCAAGGATATTATGTTGTGACTATGTAAAACTTCTGTTAGCACTACTTATGTTGCTTGGTTCCTACTAATGTTTTCATCTCGCTGTTGAAACCAAGCAGATAGTAAGGGAATGATGGGTATGTTATGCATGTTAGCAGCCTGTTTTCATCCAAGAAACCACTGAGAAGCCTAGCTTTCCCATCATCATGAATGAACTGCTTCCAAATGCTCTATAGTATCCTGCTGACCTGCAGCATCCTGGTGACTTATATCATCATGCCATATACCAGTGCCTTTCCTGAAGTCTTGATAAGAGTGGGATCCTGGTGCATAGAAACATTCCTAATCAGGATGACATTTATGGGATTTAACTGTATGCCAGAATCTTCTTTGAAAGATCCAAATTATATATACCATTCCCACAAGTCTGAAACAAGCCAATATTAGTACTTGTAACTAACAGGGAATGAAATAATAGGTGAATCAGAGCATCTTTGGAATTTGTATGAATTCATGTTCCTGTGTATATTCTGACCATTGTTTTGTAGTGGAATTATTTGATTTAACTGCAAGGATCAGAACTTTGAAGTAACACACCTAGAATTATGTAGGAAATTGTGAACATACAAGTGTTGGTTTAATTAATCTGGGATGCATCTAGAATATCTAAAATTTTTTTGCTGAGAGAGATGCATGCTGACAACGCTGTATAGCAGCTCAATTTGAAAGGCTCTGATTTATCACACTGAAACTTGTAAATGGAAACAACTAGCTGTAGGGCACTGAGCAGCAGGAAAAAACCCAAACAACTCCCATGAGAATGGAGAGCCATGTCATGGTACTTGTTTCAGTAGATGTTAATTTCCATTCTGTAATATTTTAATTTTCATTTTGTAATATTTTAATTTTCATTCTGTAATATTTACTAGCATGTGTAGCTAGGCCTAGATTTTTCATGGCTTTGGAATTGCTGAAACCTTATATAAATTATTAATACATTCTAAAAATATACGTATTTTCAGACATGCTTTGGTGTATTCATTTGCATTTGTGCACAAAAGAAAACTCATCCTGCAAATTCATAAAAAGCCATCAGTTAAATGGATGCAGCCTATGGCTAATGAAGCTCCTAGAATGATCATTCTCTGAAGCTGAAAGGGCATTTTTAGGGACACAACATGTCTGTTGTAAGATCCCTCAGGAACAGGAGAAGCAAGTCCTCAGCCCACAGTTTCCATTTTGGCCAATATCCCATTTTTTTGCCTCAAGGAAAGGAAGAATCCTTTATGGCAGGCTTGTAGATGCATCTGAAGTGAATCTCCTGATACCAGTTATCAAAGATTACTGTGCTTTGGTTTGTGAGAGTGTGGTACGGGAGTGTACAAACTGGATTTCATTTGGATGAAACTCAACTGGAAACTACATTCCAGCTATTAGTGGTTGTTCAGTTCATTAGCTTTGGACTAGTCCAGTGCTAATCTTTAGCAAAAACATTTGAAGCATATTTAATGTGGTTATCATATTCTCAGCACAACTGTTTCATGCTACAGACGTGCTCCTGGACAATATTTGCCCATGCAGATGTAGCCATACGATGCCTAGATTTCTACTTGTATTAAGTGCCTGAATTGTCCATAATATAGTTAACCTTGACCCAAATGGAGGATCTCATTCGTTGTATCTAGAAAGTCTTGTTTCTTACACATAGAGTTATTTCATGGAAGGAAATCCTGGAATGTAATGTTATAATGCCAAAGGGCACACAATATGAAGACATATGTTTTAACTGAGTTTATTGATTTCATGTGAAAACATAAATCAGATTTGTTAGATCTGTTTAAAGTACAAGTTCTAGTTTAGCAGTAGTTGAAAAAAATCAAAACAAAGCAAACCCCCAGTCCTGCTTTGATGAAAGTTGACCTGCAAAGGAAAACAATCTAAGCTTGTGACCTCTCTTGTTTTACTACAGTGTAGTCAGGAAGGGAGTATAGGAGGACAGCACGCAGTGTGTTTGAGTTATTTTTTTGCTTAAATCTGGGGTTTTACCTTAAAATCTGCAAAAGGGAAAAAATGTCATCTCCTCTGTTTTTTCTGTAAGCCTCCCAGAAATATAAAGAACAGGTCTGGGAGTCTTTAGGTCCATAAGTGTAAGGGCCAGGAACTGAATATCAGAGGGAAATGTTTTTCCTGTAACAATTAGGCAAGTACTCAGATTAAGCAACATTAACAAAAACAAATACAATTATAAGGTTATAGCATTATCCCTCAATTTTCTGTTTTCACTGCTTCACTGCGGGGATATGCACTTCAGGAAAATGAACTTCATCACATTTGAAGTGCTTTAGTTTTCAAGGGTTGAATCTTCCCTTTGCTACTCTACCAGTTGTCCAAAGCTTCCAAGAAAGACTAGGAAAATAATTTTTCAATGTCTATGGTAAAACAAGAGTAAAAACCCAACACATAATTTAGATGGGCCTTATGTTTCAGAGGCTTAGAGAAGTAGTAGAAGTTGATTCTGGCCCTGTCCCTAAATTCCAGTTGAAGATTAAAAACCTCTTTTAGGCCACTGATTTGTGTTCCTTTACGACTGTGAGGTTTTCTTTTTTTGTGCACAACAAAATAAGATTGCTGCTTTAATAACAGACATGATGTTGGATTCATCTGTTGGGAAAGAGTGAAGAAAAAACTTCTGAAAAGCAAAAGAAGGAGATGCTTCTTCTGTCTGTGACTATGAAAAAACTGTAGTTTGTCCCCAAGATGTATCTTGCATATGATAGAAAACTACGTAATAAACCCGTACTCTTATTGGATTATATTCATTAAAAATGCACTGAAATATGTATTTTAGGAATGTCTGAGCCTTTGAGTTCAAAGTGAGGGATGAGGCAGTTTGCACAGGTGATTGCATTCAAACATCTTGAACTGAAAGGGACTTTGACCTAGCCACAGGTCTTGTTAGGAAGGTGTAACTGAAGAAAGAGCTGCTTAGTTCCTACTTAGAGAATGGCACAGACCCCAGTTGAATGATATATCATTCTAGTATCCTTTCACTGTTGTTAAAGTGTCATTTAAGTTTGATTTGTAGTTAAAAGGAGTAATTTAAGAAGTATAGAACACAGCTACAATGATTGAAGCTAATAAAGGGAAATTTAGCATTTAGTAATGAAAACTAAATGCATTCTGATTTTTATAAACCTACCTGGATTCCACTGTAATTACAATTAAACCCACTGAACAAAAATGAAGCTTTCTTATACTGAGAAAAAAAAAGCTCAGGTATTATAGGAATTCCATACATGAAGATATGGAACGGACACAGAAAATACAGCAGTTTCTGTGGGTTTACTCAAACTCCCAACCAAGCCTAATAGAAATATTCAGGTGCAGAGTGCTTTGAAGTAAGTATCCTATCATGACTCAGAGACCTGAAACCTTTTTATTCTGTCCTAGCTTCTTCTAGTGTTTACTAACCTGGAATTTTACATCCCCTGAATCTTTCTCTGCCAAAGACTTTCCAAAACCTTATCTTTCTAACAAACCTAATGGAGAATTTGCTTATTCTTACAAGGCATCTGTCATGGTTTGGGCTGGACTGGCCACTGAGATGAACGACAGATGCTCTCCCCAACCTCTCCCTCCAAGGAGAGGAGGGAGAGAGAGAAAGAGACTTATGAGTTTAGAAGAAACTAAACTACTTTAATGAGATGTTAATAATACAATAAAAAGGAAATAATGAAATATATACATTACATACAAAACCAGTATCAAGCTCCCAGGATGATGATCACGTCACTGTCAGGCACTGGGAAAGTCCCAGACTGGACTCAGTGGCAGACGGGAACTGGATTCCAGATTTGGATTCAGGAATGCAGGGATAAGGATCAAAGGCAGACAAACAGACAGAATCCTCCTTGGACGCTGGCCATTGAAGAAAGAGGGCTGACCCTTTGATCCCTCAGCTTTTATACTGAGCATGAGGCAGATGGGATGGAATACTCTGTTGGTCAGTTTTGGGTCACCTGTCCTGTCTGCTCCTCTCCACAGGTGCGACCCCTCTACGCTCTGCTGCTTCCGACCCTCCAACGGGGCAAATAACGAAGTTAGCTGACCTTCGTTATTATAGCAATAAGTATAAGCTGGAGCCTCCCTGCATACTATTCCTTGTCATAAATTACAACTAATCAGGTCTTATCACTCTGAGAGTGAACAGTGTCTCCACAAGATGCTATTAATTTCAGAGAGTTCAGTTAGTTAGAAGAGGCTTAGCTGCAAAGTAAAATTACTGAACAGAAAATTAGTTCTGTTTTACTCCAAACCAGGACAGCATCTTTGTTCCTTCACCTTCTCACATCAGTTCCTCTTTCTCCAGCTCTAGCCAGGTAGCTCTTGCTCTCCCAGTTAAGCACACAACCCACCTTAAGGCTCCTCACCTCCATTTTTTCTGCAACAGTTCCTCTGCCCCAGGAATTTAATTCTTGCAGAAGCTCTTGCCAATTTCAGGCAAGTTTTCCTAATCCCATAGTCGATTTTACACCTTCATCTAGCTGCTGGCATTGTACTCTTGGCAAATGCAGGTTTTGTTCTTGTCCACCTGTCTCTTCGGAGGCATATCCCTGGCTTCTGTTTCTAACATGGACTGAAAATAGCTGAATGAATATCCTTAATGGTTTCTGAAGGAAGACAAAAAGGAAAAAACCTCCAACCTATGATAGCCTAAAATTATGGGCAGAAATCAAAATATTGTGTGAGAACAAAATACTCCTGTCTGAAATGCTGTCTTGGCCCATTTCTTCCTTATTACATGAGTTCTCTGGCCTTAGGGAAGGTTTATTAAGTATTAAACAACTAGTTACCAGAGTTACTAGGCCAAATGTAATGGTTTCTTTTTTAATCACAATCCAGAGATGTGAAGTGCTCTATTTTAGTTTCGTTAGTTTCCAAATGGCTGCTTTCGTTCTTGCATTGATATCACCCTTTCATGAAGTAGTCCTGATTGCATTCTGTTAATAAAGCATATGTTCATACTTTCAATAGAATTGCAAATCTTTAGCTTCATGGTTATGTTGCCTTTTCCTTTCTCTGGTCAATTTTAAGAATATAGGTTTTAACACTTCCTTTTATTTCCCTCATTTTGTGAGATACTAATTTATTTCTATTAGATTTTAATACAAGTTGCATTTCTTTTTCAAGTGGTTTACATTACTTCTACTTATATGTTAAGGTCATTCAGCTTTAAAATAACTTAAATAGCCTATAAAGAAAGTATTCTTCTTCTTAACAGTCCTACAAAAAATAGTTCTGTATATTTGAGCTTAGCAAAAGGATTTTCTAAACCACTGCCAGATGCCTAATATGTTTTTCAGTTATTATAAACATTTTGAACTCATGTGGCTTCTTATATTACTATAGAGTAATAATAAGGTCATTCAATTCCACATTTGTTCAAAAAATAGCTCACTACTCGTGTAGCAATAACAACAGTACATCAGTATATTAGAATTTTGTATTTGGACATAAAATGCAAACCAAAACCATCACAAAATAGATTTATACCCTTCTAAGCATGTAAGAATAAATACTTTTTCTTCTTTGAGAGTAAATGTGCTTTTATTGTAAGCAGACTGTTTGGGGGGGAACGAGTTATGAATGGAGAAGGGATGAGAAGAGAGACCAAGTGTTCACAAATCTACACTCACTCCTTTCCTAACTAAAAAGAAGAGGAAAATAACAACAGCCATACATTCAAAAACTGTTGTCTATTCAACTCCATCAGTAACCCATAGCCAGGCTTTGGTGCCCTTTTAATAAGCCCAATTTACATACCCATCAGTTATTTGAAATGCAAAAGTAATCCATTGAAATATGAGAACAGTCTGCTCATCCAAATGTTTAGAACCCGATTGTATGAAATATTTCAGAAAAAAGACATGATAAAATACCACCTTACTATCTAAAGCATGGAGGTTCTGCAAACTATTTTCTCTGAAGAAGGAGGTATTGTCCCTTAACCTTGCTTAGGAAAAAGCTCAATTTCCTTAGAAATTTGCTGAACATAATAAGCAATAGTTATATATTTTGCATTGCTCACACTGTGCTGAACTACATTTTCCCTGATATTTCACTATCTTCTTTTGCTAAGCTGTCATAGTGTATCATGGGACTCATTCTGTCAGATGTCATCATGGTTCCTGTGGTCTAAGACTTGTCTGCGAAGGTGAATGAAACTCCATGTACCTAAACTACAAGTTTTCAGGTTTGGAATACTGTTTTTTTAATATATTTAAATATTTTAAGATATGTATAAATATATATATAAAATTTGACATTTTACAGGTTAAAATTAGATTTTAAAGATTAGAATTTTAAAAGATAAATTCTTTAAGCATCATCTCAGTTTGTTGAGAAAATCAATATAAAAATGAATTCCCCACCTCCAAAGCAGTGAGGCATTTACCTTATTTTCTAATATTGACACCAAGTGTCCAAATAGAATAGAATTGAGTCACTTTGGTGTTTTTATTATATTCCACATTTTACAGCACCGTTTTCTGCTAAGAACTTCCAGCTTATACTAAAAGGAGAGGGGGATAGTTTAGTACCAGAGTTTTCAGATAGGTGAAGGAAGTTTATGTGCTTTATCAGATTGAAAACAAAACATTTTATTACCTTGCTATATTTATGGGTATTACTTCAATATGGAACATGAAGATTCAGTAATGGAAAAAAACCAAGAAATAGTAACTGTTGTGAATTTGATTATAAGGCACAGAAGTAGTCCCTTATGCCTGCTTTAAATATGCCGGTAAACTATTCCTGAAGTAGGGCCAAAGACCAGGAGATAAGGAACACAGGCTTTTACAGCCGTGCAGAAACCTTCACTCCTGATCCAAACTTTTCCTTCTCTGGAAAGAATTAGAATCTGTTTCTGGAATGGTGCATGGGTTTGGTCCATTTTTTCATAATTACTTTTTGGTAAGTGTTAGCTTCTCTCTTCCCCTTCCTGCCCAGTTGCTCTTCTTGTCAGTAGTTTACTTATCTGTAATCTTATTCTGAAATAACCCCTCCTGGAGCATCTGCTCGACTCCCCGTGAATAATAAGGCTTTCCTGTACATTCTTGAGAGTTTGTTCAGATATTCATATAGACTGTGAAATAGATTTCATTTGAATTCAACTGGTTAGTACTGAGCGATAGAAAGAAAGTGTCTAATTTAACTTTGCTTTGGATTTACATCTAAAGTTCTACCACAAAAAAACCCCACCCTATAAGTGGTTACCTGAATCTTCAGGATGGGAGGGCACGTCAGGGGTGGCCAGATTATGATGCTGACCACATTGCTCTTCTAGTGTGCTGCCGGCCAGAGAAACTCTTGTGACAACTGTGTTAGTTCAGCGTACCCATAGAACAGACCTTTAATTATTTTGTATTATTTTCTATGTTTTTATCGATTGATCTCAGAGTACTGTCAGCTGTTGAGAAAGTTAAATATAAAGCTTACAGTTATGTTCTTGGTTGAGGAATGAGCATGAGAAACACCATGCCACATACCTTTGCATTTATTTGGCTCCTATTCATTTAGAATCTTAAACACTGAGAGAATAACGTATTAATTTTATGATGGCTGCTGTTTTGGGTAACCTACAGGTAAATAAACTAGGAATTGCTTGAGGTAAAACACAGATCTGTTGCTGAATGAAAAAAACAGGCTTTCACTGATACAACAGCAGTAAAGGAGTCTTTAGCCTGTCCTTTGCCATTAACACTAGTTGATGAAATACGGGTATGAAGCCTGCTGCAGAATGGATTCTGGAGATCTTTATGCTGCCATTATGAACTGTCACAGCTTCAGACTATTTGTGGAGGAGGCACACACAGAAACACATACACAAACTGACAAGTTGCTTATATGTATCGTTTGAAAAGAGAAAGCCTGTAATGCACCAAGGGCTTGATGATCTTAAAGGTCTTTTCCAACCTAAATGATTCTGAGGGACAAAATACTTAAATCCTGGGCAAGCTTTTAATAGTACAAGTCATCATGAGGAATAACCTGAACAATAGGTCAACCTGACTTGAATTAAGAACTTATGATTCAACTATAGGGGTCATGACAGTTGCTTTCTCTGTGGACTATGCAGAGATTTGGCTACAGAAGAATGAATGATGGGTGGATTATACTGGCAATAACTTCTAACATAATTTACCTTGTATTTTACTTGTATTTTCTCATATTTACCATGTATTTTCCTGAATCAGGAAGCTGAATCGGTCACAGAAAGTGAGGCAAGTGAGCAAGATTACCCAGAAAACTAGCGGCTTGTTTAATGTAGCACAAATTGTGTGAGGGGTTTTGGACTCTTACCTGCAGAGATAAACATGTGGAAAAGAGTAAAGGTGGTTCAGTAAAAGGAGCTTGAGATATGGATAATATTTCATGAAATGGACATGAATATGTTTAAATTAGAAATAAGAAGAAAGTAAAGTACACTAAGCCAGTAACATTTATAGGATAACCTTCCAATGGGAGGAGCAAAGGGCAAAGAACCTAAATAATTTTAAGATAAAAATTGATAAATTTGTAAAAAAATTGCATATGAAAAGGCTGCAAGAAAATGACCACAAAGTTTTTTTCTACTTGCGTGTACCAAAGAGAATAACCTTTCCCTTATTAGCACCAGGAGCTGGGCTTCTTACTCTTAGTTTAAGGCTGTTTCCATTAGTGTCAAGTGTATTGCTATTAGGTTATGCTATAGAAACAACTGTTGGCTTGTTGTGTTGTTTGGCTGGTGTTTTTTTTTTTTTTTTGTTGTAA
>VFFE01007705.1:2076475-2125513 GCA_008921705.1 Burhinus oedicnemus
ACTTAGAACTATATCAGACCAAAGGAAAAAAAAAAAAAAGAAATTTATAAAGAAAGGAAATAGGGAGAGCTGTTCAGAACTTGCAATAAGCAGCTGGAAAACTGAAAAACTAATCTAACAATAATAGTGGAAAAATGAAACCCCTTAGTCTCAGCATACACTTGCAAAATTTCAATAAATTTAAGCAGAAACAGATTGAGACATTTGGATTTCTGTTAAGAGTGCTGTACACCATTATACCTGCAAGCTATTTTGAATTGCTGACAGGAATATTAACATTCATTATCTTCCAGTTTGTGATTGAAGAACTAAATGGGTATACTACATTAACCTGAGAGAGAGTACATTGATTGCGGAGATTTAGGACAATTATAAGCTGCGTAAAACATTAGAAACATCGAAGCTTTTGTTATTGGAGCAGAATTGTGATGAGATATGCCAGCTCACAGCTACAAAATTACTTTTTAATGTAAAGTAGTGTTAAATAGATGCTATTTTGCAAGAGAAGAGCCTGAGGAAAGAAAACAATTTATTAATAGAAGGCTATGTCTTATTTCTCATTCCTCAATATATGCTAAGAATTTAGACCATCCTGAAGACTTGGAGCTGATAAACTGACTTTTCATCCCTTGAAAACATATTCAGGAATAAAATCTAATTGAAAATCACCTTCCATGATTTTATAAAACCGTTACAGGACTGACTTTCTCTTCTAATTTGTTTGCAGTCTGGCTTGTGTTTCATGGCCCAGTCACATGGTCTTTTTCACCAAACTACAAGAGTTGTGCTGTTATTTTTCTGTGAGATAAAATGAAGAGTTCAGGCAGTTCATTGCCAGGGTGAAGTACTGGATTACTAAGTGATTCTTTTCTATATGAAATATTCAGACTGGGTATGTCTATTTCAGAAGGCACTGTGTAGAAGATCTGATGATGGAATTATTTTCTATTGGTTTCTTTCTCTCTGAATTATGCATAAGGTCATATGCTCAAAATAAAAGCATGAAACAAGGAAAAAGCTGTCTTTTCTCTCACTGATAACACTATGGGCTAAATACTGGACTCACTACTGGCTTCTCACTAGAGCTTCATGTTTCCTCTATGCTGGACAAAACTATTTTCTAGGAGTCCAGAAAACAGTTTGTGTTTTCCACACAATATTCAACAGGTTCTGTGAAGTCTGTTGTTCCCCATTAACTTAACCCAGAAGGAATAAAAAGAGATGCAGAGAGGAAGAAAAAAAGGGCAGGGGGAAAGCCAGGAATTTTGCTCCATACTAAAGGACATTCACAGAAATGGGAGAATTTTGCTTACATAGAGCTTTCTTGAAAGGATCTTGGAATAAAAGAAGACTTGTCACTTGAAAGAGATAATGGCCATATGGATGAGTCGGAATCAGTGGAGGTCCGGCAACTAGAAGTATTTTTTTTGGGGGGTAAATCTTATTTTACACTTAGGATAGGGAAGTTCAACTGTAGTCAATATATCCTATACAGATATTCAAAGGAAAAGTTTAAGAGGGAAAGTAGACATCAGAAATATACCTGAGAGAAATAATAACTACTTATTTTAAGCCCAGCCTGGTGAGCTGTTTACAAATGCCATCTGTCCCCAAGTGACATAGTAACAAGCAATGTTGTCAAATGACTCAGTGAGTGCTCTGAAGTACAATCATTTTTTTACGTGTTTAAACAGCAAGGTTCAAAATGATTAAATTGTAAACATTTTGGTTGATAACCTGTATCACAGAAAAATGGCCTGGTTTGTTTTGCGTAAGATTGATTGGGGGAATGCCATGAAACACCACTTGGAATAATATTTCATTACTTATGATGCATACACTCTGTCCTTCATGACTGTTTAAAGACACCATTATATTTTAACAGTTTACAAATATGTGTTGTACACACAAATGCGATCATGTTTGAAATATATTTTAATAAAGTCAGATTTGGGTCTATGCAAATAAAATGCTGAGGAAAAGAATGCTTACAATTTTCTTTATGTAAGAATCTTTACTCTGTCAGTTCTATCCATTAGGAACGATAATGAATTGGAATTTTCAGAATGGAAAAGTCTAACCCTCTGGCTGTGTCCTCTGTCTGTACTCTTGTGTGTGCTTGTTTCTGGCTTATGTCAATACAGACGTTAGCCAGACCAAATCACCTCCATTTGCTCATGTTTCATTACCATATATGTATTACAGCCTTCATCCACACTGCTGCTTCTGTGCTGTAAGAATACGAGATCTGGATTTTATGGACTCCCTCTGATTTCTTATTTTTGTAGCAGATAATGTCTTTCTAGAAACAGTATTATTCTTATTGTTGAATAATTTGCCTATCCTTTATGGCTGTAAGTAATGACAATATTTTAGAAGCTATGACGGATTCTTCTGGATCTGCAAGTACCTGACTTCTGTCTCTTGATACTAATTAACTGGGCCATGATTTTGTTAGATAAGTCTCTCCTGACTGTAGGCCATTTGTTTGTGCTGGGGATGAGTGAAGTTTTGTTGGTTTTTTTGGCCTTCTGAAACATGGAAAACTAGTGAGCTCAGGAACTGAGAAACATAAAGTAGATTGTGTAGATGGGATAGAGGCTGTAACTACTGCTGAAACAGTCACTACAGGCACATAGATTTAGTTCTTCATGAGAAAACTGTATTGTTCACAGAAATTTTGGGATACGCAGTTATACTAGGAAATCCTAAATCACCCTTATTGTCATAGATCACGCAGATTTACTTTGACCGGTTGGATCTTAGGAAAGAAAATGCAATTGCCATTGCACCTTGTGTGCACTCTGAAGACTGAAGATAACATAAAAATGTCTCCAGGATCACTGAGAATCAAATAGGTGCATTCACATGAATTTGGCTTACTTGCAAGGACATTTGAAATTAGAGGCCAGTTTTTCATAGAACGTTGTCAGGTTTTCTAAGGAATACATCAGCAGTAATACAAGCACAAGGGAAAGTAAGTGGTATTACATATGGCATATGTGCATGCATTTTATCTATGCAGAAGGATATGAGGTAGTAACTGACTGAAAATGTTTGTGTTCCTTCCTTGATTATGGTTAGTGATAGAACCAGCTATATTAATTTTTTTATACTTTGTATATTTAGTTAGGAAATAAGTAGAATGCCTGGGAGGACAGAAGTGTTGTAGGTTTTTTGAATTTTGTTCCTGGTTTATATTCTGGTCTATATAGGATATAGATTTTCTTGATTTGTACATCGTTTTGCCAGTTACCATTTTTAAGTGACTGTTTCTGTGTTTGTAAGTCTTGACCCTTGGGAAACTCAAAATTTAATCATTAAATTGTTTTGATCTTTTGATACTTTCATAAAACCTTCTTGCACAAACATATCTATGCAATTCCATGCAAGAAATATGACAGCAACCAGGACTGCCTGCAAAAATAGCAGCTGATTAAACTAACAAGTATCATGAGAAAACAAAAACTGTGTATTCAGAAGAGCTGCTTGCTAACAATGGTTGCAAATTTTCATGCTTTTGTGTTTTTGTGCTTTTTGAATGTAATTGAAGACACCAGCTGAAAAAGTTGAATAGAGAGAGGGATAAGCAGCTTCCACTCCTTAAAAAAACCCTTAGTGTAATCACAGTTGTTGCCTGTGGTGCTCCACTGTTTTTTTCCTTTCTCTTCCGCTGAATGCATCACATGTTCTACAGGATCACTTTACAGATGAAAAGAACACATAGGGCATGGTGACCATAACAATAAAAACAGTTGCATTTGAAATGGGCATTGTATTTCTGTTCAAAAGCAATTACAGAACTCTAGTTGATCTTGTTCTGTAATAGGTGGTCTGTAATAGCTGGTTCGTACAAGAGGTGGACAAGAGACCCCCTACAAAGAGTGTGAATAGCAATTCTGCCTTACCATGATGCTTCACACTAAAAAGAGAGTGACACAAGGAACATATGATTTTATTATCAAGAACTACAGAATATGTATATGTCACATTGGCTCTACATCAACTACAGAGAAGCAGAACCATGGCTGAATAAGGTTTGATAAGTTTTTTTGTGTTGCCACAGGAGTGTCTGAATTCTCATGGTGCTTCTTTTGCCCTGGTGTTCTTCTTCAGTTTTGTTAGATCAGGACATTCTTTTGATTTGATTTTTTCACTGCTCTCTATCCCCATAATTCATTTTTCTGAGGCTTATAGGTGCTCTGCAGAGCTCATTGAGTCAGGGATTTTATCACCTCATTTTATCACATCTCCTGCAGACACCCAACAGTCACTTGATGTTTCCTCCTACTTGCTGCAGACTTCAGGCAATTTCAGTGTGGTTTTTTATTATCACTGAATTGGATCAAATGCAAGTATCTAATTCTTTATTGAAAGGTCAATTTTAATTTTTTTTCATTTCTTTCTTTATTTTGGCATTGTTCCTGACTGGGTCTTGGGAGGATCTAAAATGCTGTCTGAATAACAATTCCTCCCACTGACTACGCAAAACCAAATGCAACTAGTGATGTGCTGAAAAATATTTTAGGAAAAACTGGCTTCATTTTAGCCTTGTGGTACTGCTACGTAAGCTGTTTGATCTATTTCAAGCACTGGAGGTAAATCTGTTGACCAGTTCAACATATAGCTGATACAGTTCTTCATTCTCTAGATACAATTATGATGTGAGAACATGTCCTCCAGATATTCCTCCTTCTAGCTGCCTGCTGTGAATATTCCTGTTACTTGACAGAGCAGGGGTAGTTATATTTCAGAGCCTAAGGCAGCACAGAATGAAATGAACAAATAAAATAATACAAAGTACTATGTATTTTACAAACTGGATGGCTGGATGCCCACAGGAGCCTTGTTACTTCCAGCAATATTTCAGAACAATCCATAGAATCATAAAGTTGTGAAAACTCTAATGTAATCTGCAGAAATTCAATAAACAAATACAAGGAAATACTAAACCATGAGTTTAGAAAAAGAGTCTATGATATTGATACTGGAAAAAATCCAGCAAAGGGCCATGAAGATGATTAAGGGACTGAAGCATCTTTCCTATGAGGAAAGGCTAAGAGGGCTGGGACTGCTTAGCCTAGAGAAGAGAAAGCTCAGGAGGAATCTCATCAATGTGTACAAATACTTGAAGAGAGGTTGCAAAGAAGTCTCAGCCAGCCTCTTTTCAGTGGTGCCTAGTGACAGGATAAGAGGCAATGGACACGAACTGAAAAACAGGAGGGTCCTTCTGAACATTTCTGCTGCCCAGAGAAGTTGTGGATGCCCCCTCCTTTAGAGGTGTTCAAGGCCAGGTTGGATGAGGCTTTGAGAAACCTGGTGTAGTGGAAGGTGTCCCTGCCCATGGCAGAGGGATTGGAACTAGACAATTTTTAAGGTCCCTTCCAACTCAAACCACTTTCTGATGCTATGATACTATAGTCAGGAAACACTATTTTACTGTGAGGGTGGCTAAGCAGTGGCACTGGTTTCCCAGAGAAGTTGTGGAAGCTCCCTCCTTGGAGATATTCAAAAGCTGTCTGGACATGGTTCTGGAGAAGTGGTGGTAGGTGGCCCTGTTTGAGCAGGGGGGTTGAACCATGTGACCTCCAGAGGTCTCTTCCAGCCTTACCATTCTGTGATTTTTTGATTCTACTTCTAAATTATTTTTTCATGAATCACTAATTCAGTATCAATATACATACGTTGTCAATATCTGTGAACATCTATTCTGACATTTATTTGTGAATCTTAGCAGACAGGTGTCCAGCATTGATTGATCTAGCTCACAATTACTTTTAGAGTTTTTTCAAGTGTCCTGATAAAGAGCTGAAATGCCACAAGGTAGAAACTGAGGGACTTACACATCACCATGCAGTATATTTGTTAGAGCTTAGTGCACATGCCCTGACCCTCCATCTGTGCTGTAACCACAAAGGGATGATCTATTATCATAATTGCTTTTCCTTTCAAACTTGCAGCATAAGAGGCTGACATTCTCCTCTTCAGTTCCCTTTCTTTCTTCTCTGGTGAACTTTATAAGGTACAAACCAGTACAAATGTTGTTATTTTATGAGCAGAGGTATTTTTAAACTATTAATTTATTGTGTCATTTTTCACAGTGTCAAGGTACTATGGGGAGGCAACCACATTCTTCATTTCCCTTCTCCCAGTCTGGGAGATAGGGGAGATATAAATAGAATTTCTGACGTGTTTTCATGGCAGCTTTAGTTTGTATCTGCAAATGATCTTTTCTGTTATTCGTTTGTTAATTTTTTTCCTCATTTCTGCTTAAAAGGGAACACCCACACTTCTTTCATCTCCATGTATATCTGATGGGAGATGGAGTATTTTTATTTCAGGTGGATGTCATTACACAAATTTTCTGTCATTACACAAAATCACTCAAAAGCATTTACCTCCCAAAATTTGTTGACAAGAGCAGTTTTCTTAGCTAATTGTCTGTTTTTCATATCAGTACAGGTAACTATATGGTCTACAATATGTTCGAAGCCACAGCCCTTGCAGAAGACATGATAGTGTCATGGGATGCATCTGATACAAAGGCTGCAGCAAGCATAGTCTTCGACATTTCCTTTTTGTCCCTAATTGACTGGTAGTCTTTAGAGCAGGCAAAGGCAGCCTCTAAAAATGAGGCAGCAGTGATTGATGTTTATGTGTCTGCTGCTGAAGCTTCAGAGATTCTCCTCAATGAACATTATACTTTCTGATCTTTCTGTATTTTTAAGGAAGATATTCCCTTCAGATGGAATGAAAATGTCTTTGACATGTAAAGTTAAAGGTTTCTCTCTCACATAACTGCACTCATGTTTCTTCATTCTTCACAATGAGCAAAACTCTAGACAGCTGTAGAGTCTTTCAGAATTTACTGGTGTCTCTTACTCTTTTTGCAAGGTCCTATATATGTGCTACCAACAACAAAGAAAAGAGTGCTGCCAGTAACTGCTGCCTTTTATTTGAGAGGCTTCATAGAACTTCCAGAAAACATTGGCTGTCTCCAGGGGCAGCTTTGACTTCTTCCAGCAAAGTGACTGCAGTACAAGGTAGTGGCATTTGAACTCCACTATACGAAAGGTGTGAGGAAAATTAATGTGTAGTGTGTAAAAATAAGGCTGCTTTATGTTTTCCCCTTTCCATAGTTATTGGCCTTGTTCCTGAACTATAAGATGAAAAAATAAATCAAAGTATAAATTCATGGCAAGGAGAAAAGGGTGTTGCTGTTGCAGTTCAACTTTTTGCATTGTGCCAGCCAAAAAAGTGTGTCATATAAATATAAAGTTGTCAGTGTTAAAGATGTGATACAACTACAAAGATCTTTCTAATTTTTCATAAACAGAGGTTGAGGAGTGCAAGCCATACTAAAACTTTTGCAGGAGAAAAGAATTAAATTCCTTTTTCTTGTATGAAAATAGAAGAATTACAAACAGTAATGCATACTTCCTATCATAGAAGATTCAATGGTATTAAACTGAATTTTTTGATGTATAAAAATACATTTTGAGGCAAATTATAACAATTTTTGAGCTGTACCTTCTGCAACATATAGTCCATGTCTTAGAAAATAAATACATTTGTATTCCAAGTAGGAAAAAGGTTCATAACACAATGTTCAAGAAAAAAGCAATGGTCTTCAGTGCTGCCAGAATCAGCAGTATTTATTATACAGAACAAAATAGATGAAGTTATCCTGTTGGCTATATAAGATGTGTATTTTATTCAGGGTTAAATGTTTGTCCTCAGATTCATAGATATTATTACCATATTACAGCAGGAGAACTTGGTAGTGCTGCAGTTCTGGCCAGTAACAGTTGGTCAACAGATGAATTCATCTTCATTGTTGCCAGAGCTACACACTGGCACTACCTACAGCTTTTTTTTCCACGTGAAAGGCTTTCTACAAGCTTTTAATTTTTTAAATTCTGCATAAAATGAAGTAAAATCCTTCAGATAACTTGAAGGAAATGAAAGCAGAGAAAAGACTAAAAAGTAAAAATGAAATAAGCCACATGCTGGCAAAACTGAAAAGCAAAACTTTGCGAAAATGAGACTTTGAAGACGGAAATTCAGACTTCTACATTTACACTTTAAGAAACATTCTGTCAGACTGGCTTTTTAAGGAAAGTTCTCTTGAGTGAATGAAACCTGGAAAGAGTCTGCTCCACTGACAGCTCGACATTAGTACTTAGAGACTGTGAAATCTTACTCTAACTGTTATATGCCCATAAATTATAAATCTTTATATACCTAGGGAGGACATATAATCCTTACATTAATTACTAGAATAATTAAATAGTCCTGAAATTCCGCAAGATTGACAAAAATTGAATGAATATAAACAGTTACAAAAAATTAAGGTAAAGGAATACTCTTGCATATTAAGGCATCTTTTCCACCATATATATTGGATTCAGAGATAACTAATGCAACAGAAAAACTCCTGCTATAAAATGGCAATACTGTAGTGACAAACACCATACATTCAAATCAAGTTTCAACGCATTAATTTTTCATTCTGTTACTATTACAATCTTTATGAAGTTCAACGTGAAATTTCAGTGTCAGGTCTTGCCCTGCTTTATACCACTTGTTTGCATATGCATCTGGAAAAAGCATTGTCACATTCTGTAACTTGCTGGTTTCATCAAGCAGTAAAGGAGAACTGTTCACTGCTCTGAAAGCCACATACGCTTTTATCTCCAGGAGAGAGAGACCTTGCTCAATTCCCCATTAGCAACGGAGTACCACTGTGCAAATTCGATTATTTCATATTGTCTCACTCAATAATTTCTCTTTAATAACTCCTGATTTGTTTCTTCTTTTTTGTTTAATTCACAGATTTTGCCTCTACTACCACCCAAACTAAAGGTGGGATTTATCTGTTAAATTACAGCCGTTCATGTACAGTGTGAACACCTAGTCTATTCTCTTCATAGTAAGTGGAGTAGGTGCTTTTAAGGTATAATTCATACCATCTTTTTTAGCTTACTGCTGAGGAATAAAATGCAGTGCCTTCTAGCAATACCAGTTTTTCTCCATTGACTCTAAAAAGAGTATAGACAACTAGCTGGAATGCAGGTGTTGGAACTTAGGCAAGATGAGTTACATCTTCATTTCAAATATAATATATGCTCACACACATGCTTACATGTGTGTATCTTCTAAAATGAGAAAAAAGAAAGAAAAAATCCTTTCTTGCAGTTAGCTGTCAAATCAGAAATGGAGCTTTTGGTTGCATATACAACTGAACCCCACGTGCAAGTAATCATTATCATTAATGATTACATTACAAGTAATCATTATTTATTTCTGTCTTTCCTTGTATCCAGTATGAAAAGAACAGTCTTGCAGGTAGAGAATAAAAGAATGTTTTCTTTAAGACACCATTCCAAAATGATGCGGAACAGTCGACACACTGGAGGGAAGGGATGCCATCCAGAGGGATTTTGTGGGTGTTGGCAGATGAGAGGCTCAACACGAACAGGCAATGCACGCTTGCAGCCACAAAGGCCAAGTGTATCCTGGGCTGCATCAAAAGAAGCGTGGCCAGCAGGTCGAGGAAGGTGATTCTCCCCCTCTACTCCGTTCTCGTGAGACCCCACCTGGAGTACTGCATCCAGCTCCCGAGCCCCCAACATAAGAAGGACATGGACCTGTTCGAGTGGGTCCAGAGGAGGGCCACGAACATGATCAGAAGGCTGGAGCATGGCTGCTATGAGGACAGGCTGAGAGAGTTGGGGTTGTTCAGCCTGGAGAAGAGAAGGCTCCGGGGAGACCTGATAACAGCGTTCCAGTATCTGAAGGGGGCCTACAAGAAATCCGGAGAGGGACTTTTTACAAGGGCATGTGGTGATAGGATGAGGGGAAATGGTTTCAAGCTGGAAGAAGGTAGATTTAGAATAGATATTAGGAAGAAATTTTTCACTCTGAGGGTGGTGAGGCACTGGAACACGTCCAGGGAAGTTGTGGAGGCCCCATCACTGGAAGTGTTCAAGGCCAGGTTGGATGGGGCTTTGAGCAACCAGGTCTAGTGGGAGGTGTCCTTGCTTATGGCAGGGTGTTTGGAACTAGATGATCTTTAAAGTCCCTTCCAACCTAAACCAGTCTATGATTCTATGATTTTCTTTGAGTACTGTAAAATGTAATTAAAAGATTTCTGTGGTCATTGAACTTTCCAAGGTGGTGAAATTTCATATCTTATCAGAAGGAAAAGGATGCTCAACAACAGAAGATAGTAAGGTGTTTCTGGTTTTGTTTATGCAGTTTTGGTCTGGACATGAAGGGTTACTCTGTAGAACTTCTAGTTTGTTTTCTTTTCATTCTCTTTCCAATGTCATTTGGCTTTGTTAGTTAACACAGTGATTCTGTTCCTTGTTTAATATTTTACTAACGCATATGGTACTGTGTTGCTTTAATTTAATATAACTTCTGATAGCCTTTTTTACAATTATTTTGCAGTTGATTATGCCCCACATGTCTGTACTGTGGTTAATGTCATTGATGTCTTTCATAATACATTTGCAAGAAATTCTTTATTTGAAAATATTCTGACCAGAATGTATTCTATTTTAATGGCAGAATTACTTCTGTTTTCTTACATGCATCCTACGCCTTTCCGCTATTACAACTTTGCAAATCAATGTTTCATTTCTTATTTGTATTCAGCATTGTTATTTGCACAGACTAGAAACTCACATTTAAATCACTGCCATATAATGTGTAAATACTGTTATTCAGCATAACATGATGGCAATTTTTTGCTCTTAGGTGTTCAGTTATATTAAAAAAAAAAAATCCCCAAAATGTTTCTGTAAATGGTGTAAAAGAAAAAAATTAATCTCTGCTATCCCATAAGAGGCATGTCAGGTCTAGATATTTCATTATTTCTCAAATTTTAGTTTCTAACTATTCTGTTGTCACGGTTTAACCCCAGACAACAACTAGAACCATGCAGCCACTTGCTCAACCCCCTTCTTCCACAGCCACACACCCCACCCCAAAGGGTGGGGGGAAGAGGGAAAAAAAAAGAGGGAAAGGGAGGAAAAAAAACCCTTATGGGTTAAGATGAAGACAGTTTAATAGGAACAATAGCAGAAAAGGAACAATAACAATAATAATAATAATAATAATAATAATAATAATAATAATAATAATAATAATAATGACACAGGTCACTCTCAATTCCCAGTGAATTGACACCATCCCTATCAGCAATTGCGGATTTCCACCCCCTGATTAACCCTCATTTATATACTGAGCATGACGTCTATGGTATGGAATATTTCATTGGCCATTCCGTGGTTCTGTTTATGCTTCTATGGTAAGCTAAAAAAAAAATCTTGAATAGCATAAAGATCACTTAGCCAGAACTAAAACCCGTAGGTATCATTGATGTAGCTTTCACAGCAATCACTAGAAAGAAAAATTAACTCTTTCCCACCTGAAACAAGGACGTCTGTGTACAACATAACCTTTTTGTTTAAAAGCTTGGACAATTAAAGTCCCCTTCAAAAAAGACCCTGAAGATTGACTCAACAACCTCATCATTAAATACATATATGCACACATATACTTACAAAAATTCTCAGTAAATTTTAATATCTATATCATGCTACAAATATCAGTGTTTCCTAAGATTTATTCATTTTTTATTACTTAAATATTAAAAAATTTTCTTCACTGTAGGCTTTATAAAAGTTTGGTAACTGCATGTATAATAGGAAATAAAGATGTTTCTGTAGGCAAAATTTCTGTACAGGGAACTGCTTGAGAATAAGTCTGACTGACAATGCTGTGACACTTCTGTTTCATTTCGTTTTTAAATAGCAGTCTTAGAAGCCAAATGGAAATTTACCTGAATTCACCAGTCCTCTGCAGTTTCCTAAGCTGCTTTCCATAGCTGAATCAGGAAGGATTTAGAAACAAGACCACAACTTTGCTTTTCAAATGGATGCTTGTTTGTACCTATATTATCTAATTAGCAGGGATATTGTCCATGGTTTGTTTTTTCCACCCCCTCCCCATTCTGCTACTACTTCATATGTGTAATTTGCACGGAGATGGTCACTGTGTGTATCAGAATACCTGTCTTTTGTGTCAGGCTACAGGAAACAGAAACTGTGTCCTCTACTTGACTTCTTGATTATTTTTTTAAATATAGCATTGTGCAATTTTTCTACCAAAGTATAGTACAATATAGTATTTCAGTTCCAATGTTCTAAGTGGTTTGTTTTCATGTATTTAGGATAAGACTTGTTGTAAGCTATCTATTAGCTATCTATCCATTACCCATTGAAGGTCTCTAACAAGAGTCCTTTTTGATCCTTAGCATCCTTCATTCCTTGGTACTGGAAAAATGTGACAGTAAATAGGCTTCTATAGCCCTTCATTTCTTAGAGTCTCCTATTTATTTTTCTTTGCTGTTTTTCTCAAGCATTGTTGCAACAACTGGTGGAAACCCTGAGAGCCTTGAGGATGTAGAAGCATTTTTTATGCTGGATTTTTTAGCTGTGCTCATTGTTGGCTCTGGGGCCATAAGAATGTGACTCCAGTGTGACTCTGTTTCCCTAGTCATTGCATGGCAAACTGCTTTCTCTCTGAAGAAAGTCAGTGGAATAGTCTGGCCGTCTGGGCCACATGTGTGCTGTCTTCCTTAAGATGATATTTTTCATAAACTATCTATTGCTTGGTTTCCTTTACCCTGGTCTGGAGGGATTTCCCGGTGTTTTATTTCTGACAGCGTTTCTTAATCCTTGTGCTCCCTAGCCATTTCTTGTCAAAAGGATTGAATCTTCCTTTATCTCTCCCATAATCATTGTGAAATTGGAAAAGAGTATTGTACATGAGCTGGTGGGGGAAGAACATAAGGGGTACTCTCTTACTGAGTGCAAAGCTCTGTTTTCCTCTTGACTTGGTGATTTGCATCCTTTATGAAAAAATTCTTAAAGATGCTCCAGGTAGTGGGAAGCTCAGAAAAGACTAATTTTTCTTTGGCAATGCATGACTTTTTTTTTTTAATAGACTATGGATCAATTTATATGAGTAGCAAGAGAGGAAATTCTTTCAGTTGCCATCTCATTACACTGTGCTGTGTGCACTGTTGCACCATATCCATTGCAATATTACACTTTCCCAAAGGGCCTAAATGACTTTATTTGCTAAACGTAAAAGATGATTTTGAAAATATATGTTCTAAGTTCCAGCATGACTTCTAAAATGGCAGCATAGTCACAGAAAAACGATCAGAGTTCCTATTTCCCTGATTACACCAAAGCAATGCTTGCTCATCGGAAAAGTAGCTTATTGCTGAACTTTTAGCTTGTAATTGTTAGGTAATATCTTACCTATTTCTGGAATTTGTTGGATCAGAGACTATTCATATATTTAATTGCCCTGGAAAACTATCCTTGCTTTTAGACAAAGAATCAGGCAGTTATCTGAGGACAAAAATTTTCAGAAATTCTCCTTTCTTGCCTCTTTCTGGGGACTTACACAGAGAATTGCTGGCTCCCAGCACTTACCAGCTTTGAAAGAACTGTCAACTTTATATATAGGGCTTGCTTTCAGTAGGAAAAATAATCCAAGTTAATTAGCATTAAGTAAAGCAGAAAAAGTAATGTGGCTACCTGTAACAACAACAAAAAAATACAGTTAGTCCCTTCCAGTCTTCAGTTTCTAAGTCCTTGGGAAAATAAAAATGTTTCCACTTCCAATGGGATAGTCATGGCTGAAGGGAATCACAGGATCTACAATGAATTGCTGAATCATGATGAAATTACAAATCTTTCTTTGTTCACTTTGTTTCTTAAATTGAGTGTATTTGGTATTTTTGCCTTCCTTGTCATAAAATGAGCCTTGGTGTCTGAAGAGACAGCAGTCCCTGAGAGGAACCTATCCTTGGGCCTGTGTCTGAGGACTGCTTGTTATCCTCTGAGAGGCTGAGGAAAGTTCACGCCATGAACAGGGTAAGAAAGGCATATAATGGAGGTATAACTGTTCACATATTTATAAGGAAGTCATGACTTCCTGCGCTATTTGCAACATCGCTGTTTCTTTAGCCACAGTCATTTGGGAGTGTTTATCTTCCAGATTGTGTTTTCTTCTAGAATGACACAGAAGACTGAAGGTACCATCAGAGTGCCCTAAGGGCTAGTGGCTGCCTAAGAAATGGGGAGCCAAGAGTCCAGTGCCATAACAGCTCAGCCAGATGCAGGGCAGCTGGGGGGAGGCCAGCCCCAGGCACCGGGCACCTCCCTGGGGATGGACCAAGACTGGGCCAGGCCATGGGTCCACTTGGCAGGGCCCAAAGCTGGGCAGGGCAGGGCTGTGTGGAGCTGGAGACCAGCAACTTCTGCAGCTTTGGTGGGGCAGGGACTGATGGCCCAGGGGGCTGCAATGGGAGGGAGCCCTCAGGGGGCTGGGCAGGAACAAGAAGGCCATTTTTTGATGAATTTGGTCTAATCTTTTTTGAGAATGGATCGAGAGCAGCCCTGAGGAGAGGGACTTGGGGGTGTTGGTAGATGAGAAGCTCAACATGACCCAGCAATGTGCACTTAGAGCCCAGAAGGCCAAGTGTATCCTGGGCTGCATCAAAAGAAGCGTGGCCAGCAGGTCGAGTGAGGTGATTCTGCCCCTCTACTCTGCTCTCATGAGACCCCCACCTGGAGTACTGCATCCAGATCTGGAGTCCTCAGCACAAGAAGGACATGGACCTGTTGGAGAGGGTCCAGAGGAGGGCCATGAAGATGATCAGAGGGTTAGAGCACCACTGCTATGAGAACAGGCAGAGAGAGTTGGGGTTGTTCAGCCTGGAGAAGAGAAGGCTCCGGGGAGACCTTATAGCAGCCTTCCAGTATCTGAAGGGGGCTTACAAGATATCCGGAGAGGGACTTTTTACAAGGGCATGTGGTGATAGGATGAGGGATAATGGTTTCAAGCTGGAAGAGGGCAGATTTAGAATAGATATTAGGAAGAAATATTTCACTGTGAGGGTGGTGAGGCACTGGAGCAGGGAAGTTGTGGAGGCCCCATCCCTGGAAGTGTTCGAGGCCAGGTTGGATGAGGCTTTGAGCAACCAAGTCTAGTAGGAGGCATCCTTGCTCATGGCAGGGTGTTTGGAACTAGATGATCTTTAAGGTCCCTTCCATGCTAAACCAGTCTATGATTCTACGATTCTATGATAAATCTGATTGGTTTGGATTTTCTCTGTCATGTGTCTGATTAGGCTGTATCTCTCCAAAGTGAAGGGGACCTACAGCTTACTAAAATTTTCTGTGGTTTCCAGGGAAGGGGATATGAATTATTCCACATCTTGGCAAATCTTCAATTTGTTTCTTTGATTATTTGGAGTTGCTACAGGTTTTTATAGGTTTCACAGTACAAGGAGTCTAGGTGCAATATTAAGTGGTGTAACTCCAATAATATTTGGCAAATTTAGTCCCAATTCTCTCCTCATTGCTTTCCATCCAGCAGCAGTAATGAGGTTCTATTGGTATCAGTGAAGAAGTTGTATCATCCATGGAATTATTCTTGTCAGTGTAAACTCTCACTGTCTGGATTTTAGTGGTAATTGTGCTAGCATAAATAACATATGTGTCTTTGTTACAGTAAGTTAATTTTATGGCCAAGTAAAGCTGAACTTGAGTCAAATAATACAGTTATTACTTATGGTCAGTAAGGTACTTGTTCTGCTTAATTCATTATACAATTAACAAGATACATTCTTCTCTAAATTTCTTGTACTCAATCAGGTAAGTTAGTGGCAACAGCTAGACAGTAGTCTAGGTTACTGCCTGAGTCACAACTTAATGTGTGCTACAGAGAAAATAGGAGGAAAACCATCACTGCAAAGTCTGTGGTATCTCAAATGTTCTGTTTCTCATATTGTTGAACACAGTAATTTATTATTTCCTAATGAAAACAGTTTTGCAGTCATAGCCAACCAACCAATCAACCAACAACAACAAAAAGAAAACCACCAGAAAAACATATGGTGCATATATAAAGCTTTTTAAAATTTTTATTTTCATATCCTCTCTGAAATCTCTACCTGCTTGTTAATGGCACCTGTGTCTGCAACTGTTAACTCTTTCTTTATTATAAGGGAGTTAAATCCTTTTGCACTCTATTAGATACAAAGACATTGTGCACCTAAAGGCTTCAAAACAGAAATGCCATGAAATGTTATAAATATGCATTATTTGCCTGCATTACAGTATAGAGAAATCCCATAAAGCAGAAGAGGCCACAGAAACATGAAATAATTTTAAAATTAGGAGGTGGGTTTGTCAAACTGGTAACACATATACAAAAGAACTGTAGTTCTATAAGCTCTCTATTATATGTGTGTGTATATATGTATATGTATTCTATATATGTGTGCTTTTAACAACGTTATGATTTGCTGAAATGCCTGTGCCTTGCTTATTAGATTTACTGTGTGCTTATTAGGCTTATCTGTGTCATGATAATGTCTCTCACTCCTGTTGATATGATGTTTTCCTCTTGCAAGTTAAAGATTGCATGCTTAATTAATTTTTGTAATAGCTATGATAAAAATGATGAGGATTTTAAATCAATGTATTAATCATAATACCTTGGTAAAATGTCGTTGGGCACACTTTCACTTACAGAACGGAAATGTGAAGCATTTTTTCTACACATCCTTGCTCTATACAGAATTCAAAGGAAGTTGTAAAGTCTTTGTACTGCCTTACCTCTAATCTTAGAAGCAAGTATGACTTCACAGAAAGGATTCTTTAGCATTGGTAACACAAATACTGGTCCCAAAGTGTTTTAAAAGGTGTTCTATTACTATTTTGTGGGATTAGTCTTGTTTTAAGTAATGTTTGTCAAGGTTTTTTACTTCTCTGCAATTGCTGTTGAGGTCTCATGGTTACTCAGACTTGGTGAACATTAAACATCTTTCTGGATGTATTTGTTCATGATTCTAGTCTCCAGAATTAAAGGACAGTTCATAAACTAAAGCAAATATACTTTTCTTCTTTTATTTTTCTATGCCCAGCAACAATGAGCTGAGGATATAAGCAACAGTTTCTCCATTAGTTACACAGCAAATACTTCTTTTACCTAGTAAAGTTTCTTTTCTTAATACCCCTTCAAATTCTTGACTTAATAGTTTCTACTGTTGTAAAGAGCAAGAAATAGAAAACAGCAGGCATGCAAAAGGTCCAGTTCTAACATTTATTTCACTCTTGGTGTTGAAAAACTTGAATGATGTTACTGACATTTATCTTATGAATTGTCATCACTCCTAGGAACCTATTGTTTAATAATTTAAGATTAAATACTGATTAAAAATGTTTAAGTAATTTTAAAGTCTTTAAAAACAGCTCTAACTAACAGAACTAACAGTATAAATGTAGTGTGACAATTTGTGTTAGCTTATGCTCCTCAGTTTTTAAAGACTTCATAGGAGGAGAAATGTTTTAAGCTGACTCTGAAAGCTGACAATTTTCTAGTTCAGTTGAGATTTGAAGAGAATTCTTCCCAAACCAAAGGCAGCCAGGGAGAAAGCAGGATAATGCTTGTCTGAAAATTAACATTTGGGCAGTTAAGTTTGGCAAATGTGGTAAGCAGAGCAGGAGTTAGCATCACGATGATGAATGAGAGATACTGGATAAGAGGGGGTGTACGACTGAGGACAGCAAGTGACCAATGGTAATGTAGCAGAGAAGGAGAAATCAGTGGGGTAAGGCAAAAAAACTGACACAGGCAGCAGTGTTGTGGACTGGGAAAATGATTTCTGCATGGGCATTCTGAACTAAAATAATTTGGGCAAAAGGTATGAATGTAAGGGCAGCTGTCCAAGATTTCACAAAAGAGAAGATATAGGTGTTCAATTTTATTTAAATCACTATCAGCAGCTGTATTAAATAGAAAACCCAACAGAATAAAATTCTTAACATAGATCTTTAATCACTGCCTTGTACCTCATGAGGGTATGAATTTCATCAAACTTCGTGAGGAAAACCCTTTAGGTAAGTTCTTGTTCTTTTGGTATATTTGCTGATAGTTTTTTGTGGTTTTAGGAGAAATCTGTACCTAATTAAGCACTTTGGATTTAATTACATAGTACTAGAATAAAAATGCAGCATTTCACATTATATAAACTACTTCTGAAGCTGCATTTTTTTGTAACAGCAACAGTTTTTGTAACTGACAAGGAAGCTGTACCACAGGAGAAATCATTTGTATTATTTACATTATCTGTATGCATTAGAATACATTGGTCCAGTTTGCCTGTCCATCATCACTCAACAGCTGAATGGAAATTTTATTATTCCTAGCAGCTTAAAATAGATGGTTAAAGACCTGAAACACATGGATATATATATTATTGGTTATTGAAACTCTGTGAAAGGTCAGATCTTGACTGGATAATGCTTTCTGAAATATTTTAAGGGAAAGAAACATTAATAAAAGAACCACCTTGATAAAAGTTATAAGCACAATTCTCTTAACCTTCAGTGGAAATCTTACTTAAAATCTAGTGGCAGAGATGATCCTTTCACACCAGAAACTGTCTGATGGACCTCTTATATCTGATCTTGAAACATCAACTGATGACAGATTCTGAAATGAAATGGGAGTGGTCATAAAAGCCTCTTACAGCAAGACCTCTTGAAAACACCTCTACTCACTCCAGTTGAGCAACCATAAGTGAACACAGTAAGTAGCACAAGTTGTATCCATGATCCTTCCCAAAAGGAAAGTTTGACACTCGTATATATATTTGCATCAATTAAACCTGGTAATACCCACTTGTAATGTTTCTTTCCATTATCAGATATTCCATTTAGAGATTCAAATGCATGTTTTACAACCCAGAGGCCGGCAATCACTACTGCTAGGAAAAAAGTCTGGTTTTTAATAGTCTTGTAATTGCTAAAAAAGTACATGAATAGTTTCATACCATTTTTCCCAGGACTGCTAAAGGAAAACTACGCTAAATAGAAGCTTATTCTTTCGGAAACCCCATTTTAGTTTCTATTAGTGTCTGCAAAATACACTCTCTCCTTGGAGCCTAGCAAGAGTACTACAATGTAGTTGGTAGTTCTGCCTCCAGCCCCCAAATCCATTTTTGTAGCATTTCAGGCATAGACATGTATTCAGCTTACTTTTAAGCAACACACTCTTATTTGGCATCAACAGCCAAACCTGATGTTTCGTCTGTTCAGGTGTAGAAAATAGGCTAAAAAATCAGTGTTTCCTTGACTTCTTGCTGAATGAGTTTCCAGCTTCTGTTACCTCTTTTATTTGGCAGCTTTGCAGGCGCAGTGAAATGTGCACAGTGTTTCCTAACAGAAATAGAACAACTTCATTGAAATAAAACCTTATAGTGGCATAAATAGATGACAAAAATGTAAAAAAAAAAAAACTTTTCCATTTTACTTTGTACAGTTTTCATAGCAAGACTGGATCTATTTGATTTATTGTTGAGATTGCCAGTTGCAGAATCTGGAGGACACTGTGACTAAACTCTGTAAAGGACTATGCAAATATGACTGAAAATGAGGACAACTCTGAAGATTTCCAGTAAAAAAATATTATGGCTTTAAAGATGATTCCAAACCTGGTATCATTACTGTGTTTTCTTCATAATTTCTTTCCCCCCCCAGTCCATCTGTTTAATTTATTGATACTTTTTTTTCGTTTTTTCTCCTGCCAGGATCCCTACTAAGGCATTATTCAAAGCTTCAAAAGATTTGCACTTCCAAACTAAGTCTAGCATCTGCATTTGCAGTGAGGGATACTTTCTTCAGCTACACTTTCACAATTCAGCATCAATCAGTTTCTAATTCAATAGTAAGATAAACCAATCCTGCCTTAAAAGAAAGTACTGTTAGGGCTAAGCTCACTTTTGAGTGGCATTTGCTTAGTATTGGGGTTTTTGTCTTTTTTTTAAAAAATTTTCCTTATACACGTACTATTTTGAAATTTCTTAATTGAGGATTTTGGGAAGATAGATAATTTAATAAAGTGGAAGCTATTAAAATACCAAAGGACTGAGAATCCTAGAAATAATAAAGATCAACAGTTTCCAGAATGCTTTTAGGGAGGTCTAGACAGTCATGGACATGAAAGGTGTCAGTAATTTGCAGTTTCTTTCTGATACACATCTTTATGACTATTTAACAGTCAGCACATATGGTGATCGTTTACAAGCCAACATTTGAAAAAGGTTACTGTTCTCCTTGGAAATTGAAGACTAACCACATATATGTAAAATAAGGAATAATGTATTCAGTACTTCTCATGGCCTGACAGTACATAAAAGCTAGATCTTACTTTTGGACAGAATTATGGGCGACATTTAAAACCAGCCATCCCACAAATAGTATTTAAGTCACTAGCATGGGCTTTTAAATATCACAATATATGATTCAGCTGAAAAAATAAATGTTAGATTTCTAATACAAAGGGAGGATATAAAAAAAAAGACTGGATCTATTCAATGAATGGAAGAAGAAACTGATTCACAGTTGAACTCCTTTCTTGCCACTTTTCTCTCCACATGGATCCTGCTGAGAAGTGGGAATTGTGGCATTCCTATATTTTTTGTGTTTCCATTAATCACCTTGCTGCATGTTCTTTTGGTAAATGAGGATCCTGTAGATGTTATATTCATATTGCTTAGCTAACTTCTTTTTTCTTATCTTTTTGAAACTTTTGAAATGAAACTTTGTAAATATCTGATTTCTGCTTCGTATGACAGAATTATAGCAAGAACCATCAGCTTTCTCTTCAGCTTAAAATATGCCTAAGTCTACCTATGCAAGACTGAGTTCTTTGACTGTCAACACCGAGTGGCTGTGTATTGTGAGAGGTGCCCTTTTCCCTCCATTGCATCTTGTTCACTCCATTGTTTATGTGTATAGTTTTTCTACGCACTGTAACAGTGAGTCAGTATCTACTAAAGAGCAGAAGTGCTTCTGGTAACTTCTGCTTTTTTAATAAAGTAGGAAACCGTCTATAACACATTCTTTATTGCTGCTCCCATCTCAAAAAGTCTATAAAAGAGGGTATCCTGAACCATTTTGCCAAGTGGAGGTGCAGAAGCTTTGAAGTGTTACAGAAGCTTTGAAGTGTTACAGTTTTCAGTCAAAACAACACTATATTCTTCTGCTCAAGAGACTTAGAATATCTTCTTTTCTCAATCTGTTCAAGGCTGTGAAGTAGAAAATACACTTAAACATTCTTTAAAATACTTATATTGACTTTGTGCAACCTGTGCAGCAGGGATGTTTCAGACAAATAGGAACAGTAATGACATAATGAATTAAAGACAGCAGACCATCCCTTACATAGCCAATAATGAAGAGTCATACATTTAGGAATCAAAAGCTACTTTGACATCCTCAGGTT
This sequence comes from Burhinus oedicnemus, assembly GCA_008921705.1. Lineage (NCBI taxonomy): Eukaryota > Metazoa > Chordata > Aves > Charadriiformes > Burhinidae > Burhinus > Burhinus oedicnemus. The sequence goes on from VFFE01007705.1 coordinate 2,097,860, forward strand.
ATGTAACACATAGAAAATCAGTGAAATATATATCATTACCAAATTTTGAAAAATGTTAACGTTACAGAAAAAAATACAGCAAACTGTTAAGAGATTAGGCTAACCTCATAGGTTAGGCTGTGGTGGACCAGACATAATTTTACAGCAAACCACAGGCACTGCTATTTAGAAACCTTCTACAGAATGGCAATTTATGGATTTGATATATGAATTAAGACGTCAGCTGAGTCCAACTAAGCTGAAGAGCATTCAGTATGTCTGTGGGGAAAAAAAATCAAAACAAAACAAAAAAAATTGCAGTCGTAAAGATTCAACCAGGGAGGACAAAACATGGGGGAGAGAAGAGTGCTGGAATTTCATACATTCATAATCTACCTTGCAGCAATGAAACTAAAATTGTTTTGTCTGTGTATTTTACACAAATATTTGCTTATTCAAACTACCTGAAATACTCACAATAGTATATTAAAATCACTAGAGTGAGCAAAAGTACAAAGCTGCTGATGCAATTTCATTATCATGCAGACATTATTTGGAAGACAAAAGACAGGCTTTCCACATTTAAGCTAATGGTCCTCTCTAATAGCGGGGATAATGGGACTGCAGAGCCACTGATGCAGTTGTTGCCAATAGGTACTTGCTGTATAGCTCAGACTCCCTCTGATACAATAGGTGCCAGTGTATATTGCTGAAGGTTTAATCATAATATTTATGTATAATTAATTGTTGGAGGAACACATATCATGCCAGATCTGACAGCATAAGAGGTGAGGGTGCTGCAGTTCCATGCCCCAGGTGCAACCTGTAGCGAGGCTTAATACGTATTCCTGGTAAGCACAAGGACACATACACCATGTATATACATGTACACGTATATACATGCCTGGCCACACAGACCACAAGCAGAAACACATGGAACTCATGTGAACATAGACAACACCAATGGCCTCATCCTGCTCCCCTTTCTGAGCAGGGTGGATGTCCACTAATGAGAATATATCATAGAATCATAGACCGGTTTAGGTTGGAAGGGACCTTAAAGATCATCTAGTTCCAAACACCCTGCCATGAGCAAGGACACCTCCCACTAGAACTGGTTGCTCAAAGCCCCATCCAACCTGGCCTTGAACACTTCCAGTGATGGGGCCTCCACAACTTCCCTGGGCAACGTGTTCCAGTGCCTCACCACCCTCAGAGTGAAAAATTTCTTCCTAATATCTATTCTAAATCTACCTTTTTCCAGCTTGAAACCATTTCCCCTCGTCCTATCACCACATGCCCTTGTAAAAAGTCCCTCTCCAGATTTCTTTTCTCCAGTGCCTCGCCACCCTCACAGTGAAATATTTCTTCCTAATATCTAAACTAAATCTACCCCCTTCCAGTTTGAAACCATTACCCCTTGTCCGAACGCTGTTATCAGGTCTCCCCGGAGCCTTCTCTTCTCCAGGCTGAACAACCCCAACTCTCTCAGCCTGTCCTCATAGCAGAGGTGCTCCAGCCCTCTGATCATCTTCGTGGCCCTCCTCTGGACCCTCTCCAACAGGTCCATGTCCTTCTTGTGCTGAGGACTCCAGATCTGGATGCAGTACTCACAAGAGCAGAGTAGAGGGGGAGAATCCCCTCCCTCGACCTGCTGGCCAAACTTCTTTTGATGCTAAAGGAAAGCTAAACCCCAGATAGAATTAAACCTGTCCAGGGATGCGCACACACACAGACACACAGAGATGGCCAGACATACAGAGCTGTCCAGAATTCCCTAGGTCCCATAACCAACCCATAGCTGGTTCTCTACAATAAAGTTATAGTCCTAAGGCACATCAGGATACTACAGTCTGCTGACTAAGTGGCATAGATAAAAGGTGACTTGATATGTTGCAAATAGTTTTAAAAATAATGAAATTATTGCTGGAGACAAATGAGCTAATGCTTTCCAACAATAAAAAAATAATTAAACCCAGTTATTCAGAACTTTTGGTTATGTTGCTTATCCTCTTCTTAAAACTCTGAATAATTACACATATCAGATTGTAAATTTAAAATAAATTTCCCTGAACGGTCATTCTGGCTGTATTGGTATTCCCATTATCTTGAGCTGTGTTCTTTATATTTTCATACAACTTTTCTCACTTGTATTGTTGTAGCAGCAGTCCAATCCTTTGCGATGGTTTCTGTTGCATAGCTGCAGTTTCTTATTAATGAAAATATAAACTGTTCTCAATCCACACAGATATCCATTTTGTTAACTTGAAGAACACTGAAATTCCAGTTTGCCAAAAAACCGCTTAAATGCAGATTGTGTGTTTCAGAAACAGGCATAATGGTTGCATTTGTGCAAGGGGAAGGGCTTGCAGGTTAGAGATCAATTGCTTTTATGGTGCTTGCTTGCTGTGAACAGGGAGATGGAAGGACACGGGGTGACTTATGTCCTGTAGATCTTTCAGATATTACAACTCTTTAGGCTGACACGTTAGGTAAGATGGAAACCTGAACCCAGAGTTTCACTCTCAGTCCTTCTTCATCATTCCCTGACCAGAGAAAAAATGCTGTATAGCTGCATGGCACTCTAATCCTCTGCCTCTTATAACATCTGTGCAGCATCAGGAGGATGGACTGGGGACTCAGCAAATTTAGATTTAAGACAGCTCTAAAGTGACTGTTTCTCTCCCTCTTCTCCCCAGACATTTCCTGACAGAATACATAGGTTCTTAAATCCTGTGACATACTTCCAGCCAATAAATGACCCCAAACCTTTCCTCTTTAACCTCTATTCAGGTCCTACCTTTTCATTTCTTTTATTGGCACAGTTCATACCAGTCACAATCTGGCCCCTGAAGTCGTGACTTGAACTCCTTCCTGAAAAAATCACAATGATATCAGTGTCCTGGTTCACTCATCTGTGAGCTCAAAAACAGCTTAGATTGTATTAATGTGATATGACAATCAAAATGAGCAAGACCAATCATATAGGCAAGTCTTACAGCACAGGAAGTTTGCAGGGAGCAGCTTCTTGGTTTTGATTAGTGATTCAATGTGTGCAGGCGAGTTCTTTAACATTGCATTTCTGTTCATTCAGTTGAAGCCAGACTGATTATTCTTTAATTCTGCATATAGCCTAGAACTCAGAACAGACATAAAAGACCATCCTGCAAGTGGGGTGCAGCGTAGTATCCTGCTGCTCAAAAGGAAGAAGTAGGAGGCAATCAGCCCTGAGAGAAAAGCAGTTTGTCTCAGTGCAGAGGGAAGCATTTATCCTCCTGTACTTTTTAGTGGAATGTCTTGTATTTTACCTGCTCTGTTCCTTTCAGTCTCCATAGGTAGGCTGTGTGTACAGAGTGGTGTTGCCTCTGCATATGCCAGCTAGAATAGAGGCCATAATTCTGTCTTGCCATTATGCAAGTAATACACACACACGAGGGAAGTCATCTTTGTGTGCTGAATTAGGAGCCTGAATCCTTCATTCCGCTCTTTCTCCACCCAGATTGCCAGAGCAGAAGGGAACTGCATCCTCATCCTCATCGTGTGAAACCAGTACACCGCATTGCTTCTGTGACTTAAGGGAGGATCTGAGGCCCTGCCGATCTTTAGAAGTAAATCAACATGCAAGAGCTGCCATAATGTGTACAGCTACTGCTTGTTTCCTTTATTTTCCTCTTTTCCACTGTGCTTATATTTCCTGCTAACGGAAATTCTCTCCACAGATTGATACTATTACAGCATACTTAAGCTGTTGCATCAAACACCTGCAATCTGTTACCACCCCGAAGAGTTTTCTGGCATGCAGTAAGATACTGGAAAACACACAATACTTGAACCCTGAAAAGCATGTCACAAATACTTCAATGCAAAGCCCAGAGAATGTATAGTATTTCTTTATAGAGAAGTGAATTTTTGTATGTTCAACCAAAAACTTTAAAGTGTTTACCTAATCAGCAGACAAAATTGAAGCATATATCCTGTCTGACAGTCACAATCAACCACTACAGAATTTAGACATTCATTATCTGAAAAAAGTAAAAAAAAACTGAAAAAAAAGGAAAATGTTTAATAATTTAAATATAGCCAACTACATGCTGCTAACGTTTTTCTTATATTTACATTGTCATAAACTGTATGTGCGATCTTGTTTTCATTTAAAGAAATATGACTGTATTTGGTCTCATAATGTTACTGGGAAGCTGTATGAACAGATGCCTTGGAACATTATGTTGCCATGGAGGAGATTTAGCAATAAAAAAATAGAAGCTATCCTGGAACAAACAGAAAACATGTTTTGTCTGCATTCAAGTCCCAAATAGTAGTGAATATTGCAGATGACCATGCTTGTATGCAAGCCTAAATTTGTCTTTGCCAATATGAAGATCATAACTTCTTTTGTGAATGTGCTGTGCTGATCAAGAGTATCATATTTGTAACTTGATTTTAGCTCAAATACGGGTAATTCTATTATGCTTTATTTTCTCAATTTTTTTAAATTGTTAATGATTCTACTGATTGTTATTTTCCATCTCAATATAACACATTATTTTCTTTCATTTCTTTTCCCTTTCCACTTTCCTTCCCTTGCCCTTCCCCACTCTGTTTCACTTTGCCTTCTGTGCTGAAAAAAAGTCGTGGATTCAACATTCAAACATGGACTCAATATTTAAATACATACCAAATGTAAAATGAGATGGTCAAACAATGCACTGTACAACCTTCTTCCTTTCCAGGAATAAAAAACTGACAATGATGCTGAGTTTTTGAGAACCAATTTCTCAAGAAAAAGGGGTGAGTAAATGATCTTCCTCAATATTCTTCTACATACTCTCAGTAGTCCTCCTGCATAGAATCTTGCATATTTCCATACCCTATGTGAATAAGAATACTCATATATTCAAAAATATGTGGAATGTCATATCTAAGGTATGAGAGGTTGATGTGTGTCACATCATAACTGATGCTAAGTTCAGTAAATAAAAGCAAATGTTCTCCTTGCAGATATTAAAAAAAAAAAAAAAGAGTAAATGAGAAATTTCTGCAGGAAGATGGACTACGATGATTGCAGTTTGAAGCAGACATTCACAAAAGGACTCACAGTCACTTTCTTATAAGTGTAGCTAAGCATTCTTGAACTATGTTTTAGTCTGTACATGCAAAACTAGCCCAAAACCAAAGTTGCAGAAAGTGATTTCTGCATAATTTATATATAAAACACCCACATTTTTATATATATTAGATGTATGGGGGTGTGTACGTCTATATATATATATGTTAAATTGTGTATGTGTGGGTATGTGTATATATTCACACTATCAGACTATTCATCATATATATATAAAAATGAAAATATTTAGTGACTAAATGTTATTAATTTGTTGGAATAATTTTACTTAACAGTTGTTTTTCTACTGATTTTTGTTTTGATTAAACTGTGCTGGAAATCTTAATAAAAATTGGGGAAAACTTTTCCAAATACCTGTAGATTTTCTGTCATGATTTTTGCTTTGTAGTGAGTATACTTATCTATAAGAATAAATTAGTCATGACTGCATGGCATTCAGAAAGCTTTGGGCTCTAAAATTGGCTATTTCCGCCTGAGGACACAAATGAGCAAGGAAGGATGCCAGTAAAGAAATGTACGTTGCAGCTGAACAGAAATAGATATAAAAATGGCTTGTAAGCATTAGCTGTGGAGGCATGCTGCTACATTCCTCAAGCACAGCAGCTGTTTATCTTCAGGAGGGAGATCTGAAGAGTGGGTTTGCTTGCCCACGTCAGATACTTCAGACAACTTTGTAATGGAGTCCTAAGATACCATCCATCAGACCAACCTTACAGCAAAAGATTATTTCAAACATTTTCTGACAATGTCACCTGAGAAGCAGAACTCCTCGTCCTCAGAATCACAAAGGAGAGAAATGAACACAAACATTTGAATTCAAATAGTGCCCCATATCTATTAAATACAGAGGTATGCAGTATTTCATATCTCTTCAGTAGCATATTTTCTCTAACTGGGAATTGCAGTGCCAATTGTCTAAGTATGAACTTTTATTTTCTATTCTGTCTGTACAGTTATTTGCAATAAACACAAAATCTACTAACAAACATTTCATCATTAATGATGCATTGCAGCTTTTACTAATGGAATACAAACTATAATCATCTGATGAAAACCACCTCCTATGTGAAGCTAATTTATCATCATTTTGAAGAGTCCAAGGGGAAAACACATGCAAAATAGTAGGACAGGAAAACTTAAAATGTTTTCACAGTGGAATTTTTTAGTTAGTTTTTTCACAAGAACAGGATATGTCCACCTCCAAAATAAAGCTTGTTTATATTGCCAAGCTCCAGTAATTTCCCTCCGCACTTTTTTCTGACCTCCTCTTGCCTTAATCAGGTGTTTTTTTCTGGAACATAATTGGTAGTCTTTTCTTCTTCATGTCCTCTTTTAATACCGTCAGTTTCAACACTCCAAATTTCCCTTAATTTATAGATATAATTTATCTGGATATTAATTGTGTAGGTCAATAATCAAATAATCTGTAGATGGATAAAAATGAAATATTTGTGTATATCTGGTACAAGTTTGCTTAAATATGTTTTTCCTTGACTAGCCAAGATTGGGGCTGTGTTGGATTTTTAAAAAAATTTTCACCCAAAATATTATCAATGAACACAGAGTATAAACCACACCTGCATAAGGAAGGGAAAGGGGATCATTTGAATATTGTTACTTAATAATTCATCTTATGGAGATGATCCCTGGAAGTGTTCAAGGCCAGGTTGGATGAGGCTTTGAGCAACTAGGTCTAGTGGGAGGGGCAACCCCCATGGCAGGGTGGTTGGAACTAGATGATCTTTAAGGCCCTTCCAACCTAAACCATTCTATGATTCTATGACTAATGAGTGAGAGTTGACTTTTTTTTATTGCTGAATAAACACAAAGAGATTACTAAGTGTTAGACAAGAAATCAAGGAATCACGGAATTTTCAGAGTTGGAAGGGACCTCTAGAGATCATCTAGTCCAACTCCCCTGCTGACGCAGGATTGCCTAGAGCACATTACTCAGGACTGCATCCAGGCGCGTCTGGAAAATCTCCAGAGAAGGGGACTCCACAACCTCCCTGGGCAGCCTGTGCCAGTGCTCTGTTACCCTCACCGTAAAGAAGTTTTTTCTTATGTTTGAATGGAACTTCCTATGTTCCAACTTGTGCCTGTTGCCTCTCGTCCTGTCAGTGGCAACCACTGAAAAGAGTCTGGCTCCATCCTCCTTCAACCTGCCCTTTAGATACTTATAAGCAAAACAATAATAGGATAAGGCAAACTGAGTGAGGAGCACACAGAAACTCCTTATCCTTCACTACATGTTGATTGTACTTGCCATGGATTAGTAAACTCTTTAACAATATGAAGTTCATGGGAGATGAAATTTTTGTGAACTTTAGTGGATATATAATAGCTACTTTTATAATTTTTATTTATTTTTTTTTAATTATTTTTAATTCCAGGAACCTAAAGCTGTATTGATAAAGATTCTGGGTATAGACCAAAAAAAGAGGTCACCATGTGGCAGTGGTTCCACGTAGAGCTCTGTGACACATTGTCAGGGAAAAAAAAAGCAGATAGAAGGCCAGGTACGTCATAATGAATGTATCACTATATACAAATTAGTTAAATTAAATTTCCATTAAAGTTAACTGTGTGAGACAGCTGCAACTATAAGGTAAAGATAAGTTCAATCCCTTTAGGCATCATTTAAGCAAATGTTTGCAGTGACTCAGGGTTTTTAATATTGTAGGTTTGGACTACCTCCAAAACAAAGGAACTCACGTGGTTGTACAGGTGCATGCACAGAATAGTATGTGAAAAAAATCAAGTTTTTTTCTGGAGGCCAAAATGAATACCCTACCTGTTCATGCCTCTACTCAAGTCACACTGAAATAATTATAGTGTTATAAAAATAAGCCAAAATTGCATGATCAAACCGTATGCAGGTTTGCACGAGCATATATGCATTATAAAATAGTCTGTATTTGTAATTGGAATACTTCCTGTTAGTAGAAGTAGCATCATTGCTCTGCTGAACAGATAAAAGGATTTGCCACTAATCCAGCCGTCCCTACCCGATTTACCCATCCACTCACTTGATACTATAAAGTACTTTCACCTGAGTCTGCTGGGATAAAACACTGGCTGAGGAGAAAAATGTTCTGCAGTGGGTACTCTCAGTCTTCCCATATCTCTCACCTATTTACCATCCCTTCTGTTGAAAGTTACCCTTCGCTTTCCCTCAGACAACTTTCTAGCCAACTTTTCTAACACTGCTGAAGAAGAGGAAAGTATCTGGTTTAGAAACTGAGGGCTATGTATATAATTCCTAGTTTATGGTTAAATAACGGGGGAAAAGTGAACTAGATAGGTCTGACAGCATGTTAAATGCATTAAGCAGCATATTTTCAAACTCTTCATAGTAATGAAGTGCAGTAAAGATTCTACTGAAGACAAGAAAAATAAGAAGAGTTTTCTCCCATCGTCTGATTGAAAATGTATTCAGTAGACTGCATGCAGCACATTTTGGGAAGCTCCCAGCTCTCCTTAAGACTTACAACATCACTACCTTAACTTAATTCTAAGAAATTAAAGCTAGCTGTGCTAATCATTAGACCTGTGTTTTATTCAAAACCAGCAGGTATTAATCAGTTTGATTTGCTTAACAGGTGATTCTCATTAACATAGTATGTGGGAACAATTTAATCTACTGATTTTTTTCTGCATTAGGTGCTTAGCTACAAAACCCATTTTCCCTATTTATTTATTTATTTATTTATGTATGTATTTATAGCATAGCATGCAGATAACCTAGATGTTGCTGCTACAGCCTATAAGAGTGCACTTTCTAATGACTTAAGGTTTTCTTTCTTTTAAAACTTGTGTCTTTTAACATTTGTGAGGAAATACCCACATCAAGAACTTTTTTCTTAAAAAAAAAAAAGTCAGTATTATGTGTTTCTGGTGTGATTATTTCTATAACCAACTGAAATAGAGCATGTTAGGAAGGGATTTTATTTTTTTTTATGCAGAGGAATCTGGTATGGGCTGAGGATAGAACTTGTTGCCATTCAAATAAGGTGATTCAAGGAAATATTGATAATTAGCTACAGAAAATTTAAAGGGCTGCTAATGTAATATGATGGTTTTATGCCTTTTTTGCACAGTTTGAGGTCTTTATATAAGATAAAGCATAGCTTTGAACTCAGCTAAGAATATAGTCCCCTTGTAGCTCTTTTGAAACCTGAACAGTTTTATTTGTTGGCTCAACTTTCTACATAGAAGATTTCATTTAACATGCATTTACAAAAGGAAGTAGTGGTTTGGTTTAGTTGGTTTCTTTTGTTTTTATACTCTTTAGGAAAAGTATAATTGTTATTCTCTTATTCTTTAAAAACTTGAGGGACTGATTGGTACCACACAGACATTCTGGAAAGATAAACAAAACCACATATCTATACAAATTCTTTAGTGGATTGAGTGGTAGAGATGAAAACAAAATATTCTGCCTGAAGAACTAAATCAGGGGCAAATAAGGCAGCTTAAAGGTGCATCTTGTTTTCATATCTCCACATTGAAATCAGGAAGGAGAATTACAAGAAGTTGGAAATGAAAATAGGAACTTTAAAACCAGATATTTCAGTAGTGCCAGCTGCCTCTTCCTAGTTCAAGTTTATGGCATTCTTAAATGTAGAAGTTGACAAGCATTGTCCATTCAGACTAAAAGACCTTAAAAACATAAACTGGATTAGGTTTATTAGTTATAATGTAAGGTCAGGTTAATTTGTTGCAAACTGGGAGTTTAATTGCCGAATATGGTTTGTGCCATATATCAAGGTAAAGCTGAATGACCATATTTGTTGTACATAATATAACAGAGAAAAGATCTACTTAAATATCACAACTGGAATAAGTAAAATCAGGTGGAATTTGGTTACAGATAAACCTTTACACTGGAAATGAAAATAAGAGAATAATTTTCTAGTATGGGTAGTTGTTGCTTGAGTTAGTGCTCAGAGCTATGAAGGATCTTTATCTTTTGTTCATCTTCTTGTTCTGCTATTAAACAAAAAGTCCTTTGAAAGAAAGATCTGTATCTGGTTCTGTCAAATTGCAAGACCAACATATGTGATTACAGTTGACTGTATCAATATTTGAGAGCAATCTCTTTAAAGAGTTGGCTATGTTTACAGTGAAGGTAACTAGCAATTTTAGTGTCTTCTGCAAAATTTTTTACACATATATATAACATATACACTGTTTATAAAATAAATATTTTATATACCTATATCATATCTTTCAGAATATATATGTAATAATTTTTATGCACTATATATTGTGTGTAATATGTATACTTCATATACTATATACATATAATAATGTATACAATATATATTATAATGTATATAATATGTGTATGTATATTATATAGACACAAATATAAATATCTATACACACACATCTCTTAGAGTACTGCGTATTCCCCCAATTCAAGTGCCTCAGATAAGGTTGTCTCATCCAATTATATTAACCTGTGAGCAGTAATGCCAGCCTTGGCACTGACAACTTTGGTTTCGAGCCAAGTGTGTTTTACAAATACAATTTTAAATAAATAATCAGCTGGGAAACAAGTACCACTAATTTTTAAGACCTGATTTTATTCGCCTCTCACCTGCAATTATACTTATGGCTTCTGAAGATTCTATGTGTCCAAACCTTTTGACTAGCTCAATGGGAATAACTTTAAAGTATCTGACACAACGTGCCAATATGAGAATGTCCTCTCCTTTGTTTATCTAATACTCATTTGTTTAAATGATAAGTAATTGATTGCTATTTCTGTCTTGAATTTCTGGGGAAAACTTCCTTTACTGACTACAGTGAAAGCTGCTCTAAGAGTGAATGCTATTTAATTATAATTCTTTTTTTTTTTGAGTTATCACAGATGTAAGGTTAATACCAAAGGATTGAATCACGAATAATGTGAAGAAGAGCAGGAGTTCATATGCATTGTTGCACATTATGTGTCTAATACTGTGCTACAAAGCTTTCTGTCACAGTGACCTTCACGTTCTCTCATACCGAAGGGAATTATTCCCCATAAGGCAATGGCATTTCTTTCTCAGTTTCCTCGAGATTGTCACATTCCAACCACTTTCCCAAACTTCTTCGTTCTGAATCAGATTATTGATGAATATTTGCATAAATCTTTTTTGAAGTTAGCACTTCAGTATCTGAATCTGTAGGTTTTGTCTCTCTTCTAGCCGTGATGATGCTGGACAGAGTTGGTATTCTTGTGTGCACTTAGGGCCTGTAGCATTAGTTGCTTATGAAAACAGTTTGCCTCAGACATCTGATGTGAGATGGTGGCCTTGCATTAAATGTTTCCAGGGAAAGCTTCACCAAAAATGGTTCTGTTTTTTCTGTGAACTGGATCATTTGAGGAAAGTATTGCAATTCTGCAGACACTGGGAAGCTGTAGGGGATTTACACTTTCAACCAAGGATTTGAAAGAAGCAAGATTCAGCTTATGGACTTACTGCTAAAAATATGAGTTCTAAGACTGAAAGAAATTTCCTGTTGTATGTGCTGATTAGAGTTTGACAAGAAAACTTGTGAAACTCCAACCTGTGTTAAACATATTCTATTTGGGTGATTCAGGATGAATAGATCCTTTCCTACGTTTGCTGCCCCTCATTGTACTCAGAAACTTTCACAACCTAAGAAGAAACAACTTTGAAAGAATAAAAGATCTGGTCTCTGATAGAGTGATAAGGAAAAAAGTATTTGAATACCACCACAAAGGATAGGGTTCTATACCTTCATATTATGCTGGAAAAGCCTTCTGTAGGTCATTACCTGTCTTCTGCAATTCACAGCCTGTTAGCCTAGTTGGGCCTGTGGAAATTTTGTATGCTTATAGTTGTGCAAATAAAATCAGGCTTAACCTTTTATGTACTACTCAGTGCTCCGAAATACAGATCCTTCAAATGAGTTCTGGCCTAGTCTCTCATGCCTAGATCCTTAAAGATATTTTGTCAGCAAACAATGAAATAGAACAATAATTAAATTCCTTCCTTTCAGAAGGACCTGTGCCTTCTGTGCCTTTGGACCCATCTGCAAAATAGACATCATTGTGTTACACAAAAGCAATCAATTGGGAGGTGTGGGAGGTTTTTGAGTGTGATTTATCAACATAGAAAGTAAAAAGATCTGAGGCTTGCAAACTGAAGAAGGAGAAAAATCAGTAAAGTTACTATTAACTGACCACTATCCTTTTGGCCTATTGGACTACTGTGGTTATGGAATAAAGTTTGCATCCTAATGCTTATGCAGAAGTGAATAAGATCAAGACTGTACTCTGAGTAGTTAATTTAAAAACTTTGTGTTCTCCGAAGTGCTATTTTGTGTAATATATACATAGCATAGGATGAACTCTATAGATATGAATAAATACATGCACTTGGATCGAGCTTCTTTTTGTACTGCTACTTGTCATTGCTTTCTTGACATACCTAAATGTGGAACAAGAGGAATATTATCTCGACAGCTAAAATTACTACAGTAGAAAGTTTTTACTTACAGTTGACAGGTGTAGCTTTAAAAATAGCGTATTTGAATTCTTGATAGATGAAATAGCTTAGTTTGTGTGAAATCTTACAATCTATTATTTTTTTAAAACCCCAATTACAATAATATTTTTGAATATGCAGAAGTATTTATTCTTTGTTAAGTAATGAAAAAGACAAAAATTTGGCCCAAGGCAAAGTTATCATTAGTACATTCAAAATTCTTTAATAAAACAAATGTACTTTTCAAACAGCTAAGGATAAAATGTATTAAGTGAAAATCTTCCTGGCAATAAAATGAATTACACTTCAGTTTGAGTTCAAATTCATCCTCTTTAGATCTACTATGAATAACAGAACCTACTAACCTCTTTGCATTTGTAAAGCTATATCTCTCTCTAATGAAGACTTGTCTAACTGTATGTGTAATGACTGTCACGATCAAAACACATATCGACTTAACTAGATATAAATCATTTGTAGTTGTTAATTGTATTTATTTGTTCTTATTTTCCATTTTTTTTGGCAATACATATTGCCAAAACCCCTAAAAATGAAGATGTCATATGTTCATATCAGTTTCTCCCCATTTAGCTACAGGACTATATTGTCCACAATGCAACTTTATACAAGGTCATGGAGTACTTGTGCAATTTCAGCTCTCTTTTGAATAAGACAAAATATTCAAGGACTCCTACTTGTGGATATTACTGTCCTTTAAAATGCAAGTCCATTATAGAATTGAAACACTCCATCCTAAAATACAGTTCACTATAAAAAACAGTACCTTCTGCAAAATTTAATATGAGACAGTCCTTGAGAACTTCTAATGAGTTTTAAGTACTTAGTGCAAGTAAGGACTGTGGTTTCTTTTCCATCTGTCCTGTTAGGCTAACACCCATCTAATCCCATTTTCATAGAGCTTTATATTCTAAATTATTCTTCTCTTTGACATGAAAGAGGTAAATATTGACTCATTACAATTTATTGCTATTCCTGACTGAATTCTGAGTTTGAATTCCAGAAATAGAAACTATTAAAACTATACTACAAAAAGTAGTCGGTGATATGTTACCATCATGGATTCCTAATTGCATAACACTGACTCTGTTCTTCAGTTGACCTATTCTTCTGGCAGCCATGGTAGCAAGAGTGTCTTTCACAGTGCAGAAGGTAACAGAAGGCTGGGGACCATGCAACATCTAGTAGTCTTCTGGTGGGATCAGGTCCAAGAATGTCCAAAGCTCAGAGGTAGTTCTGCTTTCTTTTGCTGTACTTGCTTTAAGAAAAAGGGAATTTAATTGGCCAGGGTAATTTTTATCAGCATATACACTAGAACCACCAAAATTTTAAGTAAATAAAATTCATTTATATTGTTTAGACTGAAAGAGAATGTGTAAAAACAAAGCTCCTCCCCCAGCCCATTATCTTTCCAGAATGCAAGCTTCCTGCTTGACAAACCTGACCTTCTATGACAAGGTGACCCATTTAGTGGATGAGGGAAAGGCTGTGGATGTTGTATACCTGGACTTTAGTAAAGCCTTTGGCACCGTTTCCCACAGCATTCTCCTGGAGAAACTGGCTTGCTCGTGGCTTGGATGGGTGTATGCTTTGCTGGGTAAAAAACTGGCCGGAGGGATGGGCCCAAAGAGTGGTGGTGAATGGAGTTAAATCCAGTTGGTGGCCGGTCTTAAGCGGTGTTCCCCAGGGCTCGGTATTGGGGCTGGTTCTCTTTAATATCTTTATCAACGACCTGGACACGGGGATCGAGTGCACCCTCAGTAAGTTTGCAGATGACACCAAGCTGGGGGTTGTGTTGACCTGCTTGAGGGTATGATGGCTCTACAGAGGGATCTGGACAGGTTGGATCGATGGGCCAAGCCAATGGTATGAGGTTCAACAAGGCCAAGTGCCGAGTCCTGCACTTGAGTCACAACAAACCCAGGCAACGCTACAGGCTTGGGGAATTGTGGCTGGAAAGCTGCCTAGCAGAAAAGGACCTGGGGGTGTTGGTTGACAGCCGACTGAATATGAGCCAGCAGTGTGCCCAGGTGACCAAGAAGGCCAATAGCATCCTGGCTTGTATCAGGAATAGTGTGGTGAGTAGGACTAGGGAAGTGATTGTCCCCCTGTACTCGGCATTGGTGAGGCCCCACCTCGAATACTGTGTTCAGTTTTGGGCCCTTCACTACAAGAAAGATATTGAGGTGCTGGAGTGTGTCCAGAGAAGCGCAATAAAGCTGGTGAGGGGTCTAGAGAACAAGTCTTATGAGGAGCGGCTGAGGGAACTGGGGTTGTTTAGCCTGGAGAAAAAGAAGCTGAGGAGGAAGCCTAATAGAGGAACTAGAGGCAGTGGAAGAAAAAAGTGGCTCAGGGGAGACCTTATTGCTCTCTACAACTACCTGAAAGGAGGTTGTAGCAAGGTAGAGGTTGACCGCTTCTCTCAAGTAACAAGTGATAGGACAAGAGGAAATGGCCTCAAGTTACGCCAGGGGAGGTTTAGATTGGATATTAGGAAAAATTTCTTCACTGAAAGGGTTATCAAGCAGTGGAACAGGCTGCACAGGGAAGTGGTGGAAGTGCCATCCCTGGAGGTATTTAAAAGACGGGTAGACATGGTGCTTAGGGACATGGTTTAGTGGTGGTTTTGGCAGTGTTAGGTTGATGATTGGACTTGATCTTAAAGGTCCCTTCCAACCTAGACAATTCTATGATTCTTCTGAGTTACTCTCACTCTGCCAAGTTTATCTACCTTAACAACCTCCTGGTTATATGATATCGTTTTTGACTATATTACTTTCAGAAAGTATTGGTGCGATGAGCAGACAGCCTGCAGGTAGCCCTAACATTGATTGAACCTGTGAACAGTGATACATCTGGATCTGAGGCCTCTTAAAATGACCATATGGATTTAAGAGAGCTGAGCAAAGAGCATGCTCATCCTTTTTGGCACAGCTGTATGAAGTCATGGTACATGTAACCAGAGATGGTTTACAACAGTCCTGCCAATACCCTCAGCTACCAATTGAGTCAAACCAGTTCTAATCTCATAAAACATAGACCATTTTTGTCCTTTCATTGATTCTATAAAAACTTTAGGAATCAATCATCCAATTGTGCCTTTACTCAGCTTCCAATATTGAATTAAAAAATAGATTGGTTAACTGAGGGCTTAATGACTACTTTTATCTTCTTCCTTAAGAAAACTTCTTTCTCCTGGGCTTCCAACAAAGAAGAAATAGCTCTGCTGTAGTAATCCTTTGTTTACATCTTCTAGTGTATTGCCTTTAGAGGCAATTCAGACAATCCAACACTACTGCTATAAATCCCCTTTTGACTTTCTCACACAAATTTCTCAGAAAAATTAGCATACTAGCAAATTACATACTTAGCATAACAGTGATTAATGCTAAATTCGCTTTCATCATTCTTCTCCATAGACCTATGTCAATCAGGAAAATTTTCTGTCTTGTCTACAGTCTGATAGATATGGAAAATGAGTCAGGTAAACATTTATGTAACTAAAATATATGACTTCTTAAGCCAGAGCATTCTGAATTTGACCTTTATAGTACATTTGCTTGAATATATTTTTTAAAAAATATTTTATTTGCTCTTATATGTAAATGTCTAAAAGCTGATCAAATTATATTTAGTCTAAGATTGAAAGACATGAGGTTATTTTTCTGTAGAATGTTTCCTTTTCTTCTGGCTTTTTGGAGTCTGGCTGTTAATATGTGTCAGGGTAGCTCTGGCAGAAACAGATAAAAACTTGTCTTACCACAAAATAATGTATCTTTCCCTTCTATAATTAAAAAACAGAACAAAGTTCCTTGGAGACAAGGAAACGGAAATAAAACATGTTTTCTGGATACTGTTAAAATCTGAGGTGATATTTGGAAAAAGCAAGTTGGAATAGCTTAGCCCCTCCTTCTCCTGTTTGGTGTTTTGGTTTTGTTATATTTTTTCCAGCAAGTGCTGAAGAGAGAAGAGCTCTTACCCACAAAAAACAGGTTTTATTAGGACAGAAACGAGCATGAGTAATACTTCTAAGAAGTTCACTTTTAAAATACCTATGAAAAGAGAATTCAAGGTGAAACAGAACAGGAATAAAAGACTGTAAATAAACCTCTCCTAGCTGTGTCCTCCATTTGTGCACGTTCCTTCGCATGGGCTTATTCCAAGTCTTACTGACTTCTGAGTTGCAGCAAACTCCAATTCCTTATGTCCCAATGAACTCTTTCTTTCTGTCTGCTTCTTTGCTGTGCACAAGAAGACTTCTTCCCTAGGGAGTAAGTGGCCACGAGGGGAAGAAGGTAGTTCTCATCCGTTGCTCCATGGAGTGTGCTGCTTGACATAGGTGCGAGAAGCTGACTGCCCATCCACACCACTTACACAATCGAAGAGGAGTCCAAATAAAGTAGTAAAATTGTTACTTTTCATCACAAGGTTAAACTGAAAAACTGGTGATTTCCTTTTAAATCATCACAGAAATATTTTCCCTGGAAAAATCCTTTTGATTTCTGCTTCTCAAATTTACAGCTAACTTGAAGGAAATTTAACAAATTGCTGCAAAGACCAAATCACTTTAGGTGTGTTGCTTATAGCTAACTTCAAAGCTGTTGAGAAATTCAAATTAAAATTTTCACTTCCCTGCCATTTGCTTCACTATCTTCAGTACAGCCAAGTCTTGCAGTGGAACATCTATATTAATGTAATTTATAACAAAATTATAACAAATGCTATTAGTTTGGGGTTTTTTAATGATGATGGTTTTTAACACTTCAAACTAATTATCAAGGTATTTTAGATGAGGCAAATCTTTTATGTAATGTTTTTTACAGTAATAGAAGATTGTTGGTATGATTAATTTATGTCTACTCCTGCTTCTGTTTCTGCCAGTATTTGAAGGTTCAACACAATGCATGATTCTCTGACTCTTAGGAGCACTACCGAGGAAGATGATGATGTCAATTTGAGCCACTTAATATATCTAGTGCTGTAAAATAGCCTGGCAATCTTTCCCTTTTTCTTCCGTTAGTTTTTCTTCAGTAAAACCTTGCAGGAGAAAACAGTGATAGCTGACAAAATCTTTGAAGAGAGGATTTTTTCACAATGTGTGAAACTTAAATTTAATTTAAATAAGTAATTTAACTAACTGAATGGAGAACCTTTATCTGTCATTGATCCTACCATAAGCCTACAAATTTAGAAAGTTTTTGCCAAAATGGTTGACAATATAGGCACATTAGCCACTTTACTGTGCCTTTTCATGCAATCATTTCTCTCTCCCTTTGAGTGACACACAGAAAAGGCTATTATAAATCATATCCATACTTTTTAATGTCTCAAAATTATACTCAGTTTAGAGCTCTTCTTTATTGCTTACCCATCTAAGTATGACGAATTTCCAAAACATTATTTTAATCACAGCTTTGGTTTTAGATATTCTGAAAAGAAAAGATTTTGAAAAGAATTACATGTTTGGAAGCTACTTTCAAAGTAAACATGCCCTGCTAATCTGTAATTAAAGTAAAATAAAATGTATATATTTCACTGGAGTGTTTGGAAAGGAAGTTTGTTCCCTATTTTAGTAAAAATAAGCAGTAATGGTCAAGCTCTTTCAAGCTGTAAGCTTTTTGTGAAAAAACAAGCAATAGCTCATATACAGTCCCCTTCCATTACCAGTTCCTGGACTTTCTCTCTAGCAGTAGACTTCCACAAGCCAATTAAAAATAGCTCTTTAAAACACATTACATACAAAAATATTAAATAATTATTTTTTTAATAAAAAGTAACTTATTGTTTATGTTTTCCATCTTTATTTTAACAAATTAACATACTACTACATCCAAGACTATGGAATATTTTTGCAAAAGTGTAAGCAATATTTTTTCATGAGCTGCACCATGACAGGAAGTGCCATGCTCTTCTCGCAGTAAATACTAAACACAAGAAGAGCTCTAATACAGAACTAGGAGACTAGAGAATAATCTAGCTAGACTGGAGAGGTTTTTTGACATATTTCACATAAAATTTATATCTTTGACCTGTTTATGTATCTCATATTGTTATATCACATACTCTGAAATACCGAAAACTTCAGCTCCTTTTCTGTATGTTTGCTTAGTAGATAAACTTTATTATATAATGTTTTTAAATTGGTTATGTATTCTACAGAATATTATCTGTTTACAATAACTACTACTTCTAAGGTAAGTTTATTAAATACCCTGAACTGGCTACATTTCTTTTACTAAGGTTACTTAGAAGTAATGCAGTTCTGTAAGTCCCTAAACTAGTTATCCCTCACAGAGTAAAACACTTCTCTTGGTTATTACAAAAACTACCATTGACATCCTACAGCTTCCCTTTTTTGTATTAAAATGTGTTGGATGAAAGAACCTAAGAAATGTACTTTCAACAAAGGTTACTCTGTAACTTGGATCTTAATTTCCTGTTGTTCATGTTGATCAGTAATTATGAGAATGAATAGGTGAGCTTAAAAGCCTGTGCTAAAACTGTTCACTTTCTTAGTCTATCTATACAAAGAAACCACAGCAGTAACAAGTGAAGGAAATTATAAGAACCATCAAGTTACCACCTTCTACTCTGTCCCTTCTGCTGCGTAGAGTAGTAATTCCATTAATGCTGATTTACAATGATGTAAATAAAATTCTTCCTGATTGTAATCAGGCTCCTTATGCTCATGCCAAAAAAACATTTAAAAAAGCAAAAGAGTGTACTTTCAAAGAAACTGTATTTTTATGATTTTCCTCTACATGCCATCTGTCTATATAAAAGAAAACTCTGATTTTGTGTTAGTAATGTTACACACTTTAGTCCTTTACAAAACTGTAAGTCACTTTCCAAATCTAACAGAGTAGCTTGGATTCCATAGATATCAATTAGGCAAAAGAATTTTGTTGCATCAGAAAGGCTGCGCTCGACTAGAAGCAGGGATTAGTGGGTAGCAGGAAGAGTCTAAGGAGGACATAAATGCATCATTGTCTTTGACAAAGCTTGATCAACTTTTAATCATTTGACAAACACATCTTAACTGTCCAGAAAATAGCTTTTCTAGCTCATGCAGCTTAGTTTTCACCTATAAAGGCTGAGCATTATTATACAGCGTGCTACACTTTCTTCAGCCATCAACATTGATTTGATAACATTCAGTATTGAAGTTGACAGCTTTCAGAGTCAGCTAGCTCCATAGCTTTTGTAAAATGGTGCACAAGAACAAATGAAAGCAACATATAGTGTATCTGGAGATTTTAAAATAATTTTAAATATGATACCACACAGTCATTACTCTGGGATATTCTGTAATCGTCTCTGAATTGCAAGATCTGTCAGTTGTGTGAAGGAATAGAATTATAGAATCATAGAATGGTTAGAGTTGGAAGGAACCTTAAAGAATAACTAGTTCCAACCACCCTGCCATGGGCAAGGACACCTCCTACTAGACCAGGTTACTCAAAGGCCCACCCAACCTGGCCTTGAACACTTCCAGGGATGGGGCATCCATAACTTCCCTGGGCAACCTGTTCCAGTGCCTCGCCACCCTCACAGTGAAATATTTCTTCCTAATATCTAAACTAAATCTACCCCCTTCCAGTTTGAAACCATTACCCCTCGTCCTATCGCTACACTCCCTGATAAAGAGTCCCTCCCCATCTTTCCTGTAGGCCCCTTTAGGTGCTGAAAGGCTGCCATACGGTCTCCCCGGAGCCTTCTCTTCTCCAGGCTGAACAACCCCAACTCTCTCAGCCTGTCCTCATAGCAGCCGTGCTCCAGCCTTCTGATCATCTTTGTGGCCCTCCTCTGGACCCTCTGCAACAGGTCCACGTCCTTCTTATGTTGGGGGCTCCAAAGCTGGACGCAGTACTGAGGTGGGGCCTCACAAGAGTGGAGTAGAGGTGCAGAATCACCTCCCTTTACCTGCTGGCCATGTTTCTTTTGATGCAGCCCAGGATATGGCTGGCCTTCTGGGCTGCAAGCACACATTGCCAGCTCATGTTGAGCTTCTCATTTACCAACACCCTCGAGTCCCTCTCCTCAGGGCTGCTCTCGATCCATTCTCCGCCCAGTCTGTATTTGTGCATGGGATTGCTGCAACCCACGTACAGGACCTTGCATTTGGCCTTGTTGAACTTCATGAGGTTTGCACAGGCCCACCTCTCAAGCCTGTCCAGGTCCCTTTGGATGGCATCTCTTCCTTCCAACATGTTGGCCACTCCACGCAACCTGGTGTTGGCAAACTTGCTGAGGTTGCACTCAATCCGACTGTCCATGTCACAGGCAAAGATGTTAAACAGCAATACCAAACCCTGAGGAACGCCATTTGTCACTGGTTTCCACTTGAGCATCGAGCTGTTGATTGCAACTCCTTGAGTGTGACCATTCAGCCAGTTCCTCATCCACAGAGTGGTTCATCCATCAAATCCATATCTCTCCAATTTAGAGACAAGGATGTTGTGCGGGACAGTGTCAAACAGTTTGCATAAGTCCAGGTAGATGATGTCAGTTATATTTCCCTTATCCAGCAATGCTGTAACCCTGTGATAGAAGGTCATCAAATTTGTCAGGCACAATTTGCCTTTTGTGAAGCCATGTTGGCTGTCACCAATCACCTCCTTATTTTCCATGTGCCTTAGTATAGTTTCCAGGAGGATTTGCTCTGTCATCTTGCTGGGCACAGAGGTGAGACTGGCCAGCTTGCAGTACCCTGGGTCTTCCTTTTTCCCCTTTTTAAAAATGGGGGTTATGTTTCCCCTTTTCCAGTCGATGGGAACTTCACCGGACTGCCATAAATTCTCAAGTATGATGGATAGTGGCTTAGCAACTTCATCCACCAGTTCCCTCAGGACCTGCGGATGTATCTCATCAGGTGTTGTGGATTTGTGAACCTTCATGTTCCTCACATGGTCTCGAGCCTGGTCATCTCCTACAGTGGGTGGTTCCTCATTCTCCCAGTTCCTGCCTTTGCCTTCTGCTACTTGGGCAGTGTGGCTGGAGCCATTGCTGGTGAAGACTGAGGCAAAAATTCGTTGAGCACCTCAGCCTTCTCCATGTCCTGGGTGACCAGGTCTTCCGTTTCCTTCCAGAGAGGGCGCACATTTTCCCTAGTCTTCCTTTTATCATTGACGTACCTGTAGAAGTTTTTCATGGTGCTCTTGACATCCCTGGCCAGATTTAATTCTATGTGGACTTTAGCTTTCCTAATCTGAATGCTGGCAGCTCAGACAATTTCTCTGCATTCCTCCCAGGCTACCTGTCCTTGCTTCCACCCTCTGTAGGCTTCCTTTTTCTGTTTGAGTTTGTCCAGAAGCTTCTTGTTCATCCATGCAGGCCTCCTAGTGTTTTTGCCTGACTTCCTCTTTGTTGGGATGCATCACTCCTGAGCTTGGAGTAGGTGGTCCTTGACTATTAACCAGCTTTCTTGGGCCCCTCTTCCCTCCAGAGCTTTATGCCATGGCATTCAGCCATACAGATCCCTGAAGAGGCCAAAGTCTGCTCTCCTGAAGTCCAGGGTAGTAAGCTTGCTGTCACCCTCCTCTCTGCCCTAAGGATCTCGAAATCCACCATTTCATGATCACTGCAACCAAGGCTGCCCTTGAGCTTCACATTCCCCACCAGCCACTACTTGTTGTTGAGAACAAGGTCCAGCAACCAACCTCTCCTTGTTGAATAAACCTTTACTCTTCCCAACTGGTGTGCAGGGGATAACAAAGGAGGAAAACTACTAAAGTAACATGAAAATAAAAGTAAACTTACTATTTCAGAAATTTTTTATACCTTTAAGCACGTCCTTCTTAACTCAGCACAAATTAAAAGCTTGGACTTCTCAGACAAAACAGTCAGAACAGTTATTTGCTTCATGACAGAGATCAAAGCTGTAAAAGTAAACACACTGTTAACTTGTTATTGCTCAATCAATCACTGTAAATAGTAAACCCTTGACTAATACATTATGTAAATACATAAAGTATGTTATGTTCTTCAAGTTCTGTTGCCTAAGTGGCAAAAACTTGTTAGGCTGTGCCTGGAAGAAATGGCAGGTTAAAAACCTAGTTGTCATGTGCATAATGTAAATTAAGTCAATGTCAATTAAAAATAGCATGTGGCAGAAACTCTGGAAGTTCAAATCTGAAAAGCAAAACATGCATTCATAATTTTTAAATTTCTTTCAGCCTCTCTTTCCTAATACTAGCAGTGATTATGTTGCTTGCCTCGTACTTAATTACATATTAAGTAATGTTTGATTACCTGCAAATTAAATCATGTGCTTTTAATGACATTTACACTGTTTTGAGCATTTAGGGTCAACCCATTTGTTCATAGGAAACATCATTGTGTCCTTGCCTTTGAGAAGGACTGGACTCTTCTCTGGTATTATTGCTTATCTTATTTATTGTTACATACCAGATCTTTAAGTAGTAATGCTAATTGAAAGCCCATGATATAGTACATGTCTTTACACCAGTGTGAATCCCCCACATTCATTACGCCAGTGTTTCACTTTGTCACTTCTTGTTTTCCTACAATAAAGATGGTATCTGATGCAATACACCAGTTCTCCATGACCCAGGTTTTTGCCACTTGCTTTTTCCTTTGAAAGAGGACTGCCTTCTGCAGTCTAGTTAGAATAGCAAACGTGTGTGTGAGAGAGTTCTTTCAGTCTTTGGAGAAAAGGGGGGTCACTTTCCCTAAAAGGAAAGAAAGCAACAAACAATCTTCTAAGAAACCTCTTGGCATGACTGGGTTTTAGAATTGTTTGGGAGGGAGAGGTGAGGGAATTTTTTCTCAGCACCCTCTTCATTGCTGGTTTTCAACTTAAATCCCTGTTCACCTCCTAATACCACTATAAATGCAGCTACTGTAACTGTTACTTGACTAATCTGGGTAAGATTGTACATGTATACACATATGCAGTTATTTGTCTCTTTGAGGTTTTTGGTTTATAGTCTTTAATTTTTTGGTCATTAATCCACTAACATTTATTTATTAACTGCAACACAGTTGTTATAACAACATAGAGCAGCCATATATTGTATTCTTTTTTTGTTCTGAATTATCAAAGTTCCTTGCGTGCAGCTTAGCAGTATTTCAGTACACTGTGTTTTATTTTATTTTGCATATACATTTTGTACAATAAGTCAAGCAGTGCAAAA
Source organism: Burhinus oedicnemus (assembly GCA_008921705.1). NCBI lineage: Eukaryota > Metazoa > Chordata > Aves > Charadriiformes > Burhinidae > Burhinus > Burhinus oedicnemus. The sequence goes on from VFFE01007705.1 coordinate 2,121,640, forward strand.
TTTGTGGTTGAACATTATATTCATGAAGGAATGCACGTTCAGTTTGACCAAGCCATTAGATAAACCCAGAATGAAAAATGTGTCTGAAAAAATCAGAAGCAAAAATATTCAAAAGGTTTTCCTTCTCAGGAAAACAAACAAACAAACAAACAATGTTTTGGAACTAGGTTTTTATTCTGTTAACAATCCAAATCAGTTAATATCTCAGCCTTACTTGGAAGACATTGAACTGCCTTGCTCTCACTTTTCTGTGGTTTCATCTTTTCCCCATGTAAATATCTTTGCACTTGTCACACCGAAGATTCAGAGAATAAACTACAGAGCTGGTGAAGTTTATCCTCTACCTGGTTTTACAGTCTGTCTAATAGAATATGTAGATATAAGATCAGGGATATCTATTCTATCCTTGATGCATTTGCATAACTCCTGTAAAGTTTAATAGGAATTGTATACATACTAAGTGATAACTACCCCTGTGGGGGAATAAAACGGAGTTTGTTAAGTTCAGTGGAGAGGCAAAAGTGAGTCTCTTACATTTGAAGAGATCCGAAATGTCTGGAAAAAATACATCTCTCACTTCTTAAAGAATATTGTGAATTTCCACATTAATGAACTCCATTAATGAACCCCATGTTTTCCTCCTTTAGCAATGATTTCCTCATAAAGGCTTTTCTCTGCAATTACTCTAAAGGAGGTAATTTGTATTTTGTCTTTACATCTAAATTCCTACATCACATAAAACGAGGCCATGAATTGTTCAGTGCCATCAATTTTATGTGTGTTCTACTTCTGCCGGGGACTGTCGCTTTCCGGTCTCTGGTAAGTCACTTACCAGTATAGCAGCAGTAATAAAAATCATAGGTTTTTATTCTATCTTTTTATTCTATTCTTATCATATGCTATCTTTTACCCTCATGTTACAGTCTGAAGGCAAACTATTTCACTGAGTACTGTGGTTTGAAATGTTGAACTTCACCATTTGTCAGAGCTTAAGATTTCACTAAAAAGAACTTGAATTAAAACTTGGAAATAACTTCTAGTAAATACAAATGCAGGTATCTTCTGGGTCATATGTTGTTTTCCAGTATAAATATATCATTAGTTTCTTTTACTTCAGGGCTTTTTTTTATTTTTTCAACTGCTTACTGGAGAATACCTTATAGTAATATATGAGACACTGTTTTACAAGGCAATTATTTTCTTTTGTCATTCTAGCCTCATATTCTAGATTATTACTGTCTCTTTTTGGTATTTTTTTGCATAATTCAACAGTGTAGACTGTAGCTAGTGAACTATATTTCAGCAACTTTCTGATGAAAGAGAGCATCCAAATCCCCCTGCTCGGGGTTGTTTTACAAGAACTAAATTGCAGGCTGTGTTCTGTATGTTAGATTTCAGGGAATGCAGAGCAATGAAGAATGGTGTTTGTAAAGTACGTCTAAATTACCCTTTCCCATTCTGCATCAGAGCCTCATGCAGCTGGGGTTGTCCACGCTGCTTTGGACAGTTCACATGAGAGAACTGCACATGCATAGCCATTCCAAGGTTCTCAGTCTGAAACTTCCACATAGCCATTATCTGTTTGGTTCAACAAAGTCAGAGGAGACATTTTGTAGATGTTTGGCTGCAGGATAACTATGCTGCTGACACTGCCCACTTGGGAGAGGCACTGATTTGTACATGTAAGTACCAATATGTGCCAAGACCTTTGTAAATTTTCACAAATTGTACATCTTTTTGTGGTGTACACCTGTTACTGAAGAGTTAATAGGAAAGGCTACCTAACAGCAATTCGTATTTCTTATGCTAATGACCTTCTTTGGAAGGGGATGAGTACGTACCTCCCTGGAAGAGAACCAGAGAGAACATATAAATTCAATACCATTCCCCTGAATTTTTACCTATCCTAAGCTAAACTTCCCATAGTATTTGCTTAGGCTAAGATGAACAAAACACACAGTTCTGAAAGATGATTCCTCAAGGATGCAATCAAGGTACAGACTCAATCCTCATGAGTCAGCCAGCTGAGGACGCAGCAGACTACCATCAAGGCGTAGCAAGGGCAGGCTGCTCTGGAGAGCAAGGTGAGCCAGCAGCTGAGGAGGATAACGAGCCAGGCAAGGATGGTGACATGACCGCCAAGCTGAGTCCCCACAGTCCCCTCACTGGTGCAATGTCTGGTGTCAGCTGGGAGTTCAGAGCACCATACAAGCCTGTAGCAGGGAGGCACTGGGATCACTGCAGCATAGCTTGGCCAGGACAAGGGACAAGTAGCCCAGCTAAACAAAAGTGCAAAGCATGGCTGGTCAGGCCCCACTTGTCATGGCTCTTTCTCACACAGCTCTTTCCAGAAGGCTGTCTGACCTGAGGTCACACAGCTACACCAAAATCTAGACCTAAGCCCAGGCAGCCAAACCCCTGGGGTAGTGAGGGAAGAAGTTGCACTGATGGCTTAGAAGCATTTGGATTTCAAAACTTACAAAAGGATTTAGTCTCAGTCATGTTGGTAGATACTCAAAACAGAACTAAAGCAAATGTATCATGTGCTTCTGTCTTTATTCAACTCTATAACTCCAACTTTATGCAACCTGAAGATGCTGGCAATTTTAGATATTTTGTAGTGCTTGTTACCAAGAGATGGCAATAAACGGTGTGAGGGGGAAGATGTACAGTTGTATTTTTAAAATGCAAAAGGGACAACATTTCTGTGAAGTCATCTCTGCAAGTCAAGCTTGAAAATTCTTACACAACAAATGGCGGAAGAGGAAATTCGAATTTTACAAGTTAGTAGTTAGAGATTTGTCGTGGTTTGGGCCAAATTGGCCCAATCCGGTGGAACGACAGATGCTCTCTCTCTCCTGCTCCGCTTGGGAGGCAAGAAAGAGAGAGAAAAAGAGACTTAAGAGTTTAGAAGGATCTAAACTACTTTAATGAAATATTGATAATAAAATAATAAAAAGAAAAATAATGAAATATATACAAAACCGTATCAAGATCCCAGGATGACAATCACGTCACCAGCAGGTTCTGGGGAAGTCCCAGACTGGACTCGGTGACGGACGGGAACTGGATTCCGGATCTGGATTCAGGATCGGGATCAAAGGCAGACGCAGAGACAGAGTCCTCCCAGGACGCCAGACATTGAAGAAAGAGGGCTGACCCTTTGATCCCTCAGCTTTTATACTGAGCATGAGGCAGATGGGATGGAATACCCTTGTTGGTCAGTTTTGGGTCACCTGTCCTGTCCGCTCCTCCCCGCAGGTGTGACCCCTCTACGCTTTTCCGCTTCCGACCCTCCAACGGGGCAAGTAACAAATTTGGCTGGCCTTGGTTGTTACAGCAATAAGTATAAGCAAGAGCCTCTCTGCATACCGTTCCTTGGCCTCAGTTATAAACATGGGTCTTATCACTCTGAAAGCGAACACTTTTCTGCAAAACATGCTGTTAATTTCAGCAGTTAGAAGAGGCCTAGCTAAAAAGAAAAGTTACTGAACAAAGTTGGTCCTGTTTTACCTCAAACCAGGACAAGATTATACTAATCTGTTATGAGGAAATCTAGCTTCAATCATAGAATCATAAAATACCAGGTTAGAAGGACCTGAAGGATCACCTGGTCCAGCCTTTCTCAGCAAAAGCACAGTCTAGCTTGTCAAATTGTATCATTAGGAGACAAAAATACATTTTTTTTTGGTATATTTTTCATGCTTCAAATGAATAGGTACAAAGAAATCACAATACTTGTCAAAGTTGTTGATAAATTTGTGATGAAACTCAGTTCAAACTGGGATATTTTACACAGTTTATCTGGGATACAAATTCAGATTGGATTCACTGGGTCAGGGAAATAGGATGATTTCTTCAGGACTGATGGCCT
>VFFE01007705.1:2125663-2166928 GCA_008921705.1 Burhinus oedicnemus
TATAAATTCAATACCATTCCCCTGAATTTTTACCTATCCTAAGCTAAACTTCCCATAGTATTTGCTTAGGCTAAGATGAACAAAACACACAGTTCTGAAAGATGATTCCTCAAGGATGCAATCAAGGTACAGACTCAATCCTCATAAGTCAGCCAGCTGAGGATGCAGCAGACTACCATCAAGGCGTAGCAAGGGCAGGCTGCTCTGGAGAGCAAGGTGAGCCAGCAGCTGAGGAGGATAACGAGCCAGGCAAGGATGGTGACATGACTGCCAAGCTGAGTCCCCACAGTCCCCTCACTGGTGCAATGTCTGGTGTCAGCTGGGAGTTCAGAGCACCATACAAGTCTGTAGCAGGGAGGCACTGGGATCACTGCAGCATAGCTTGGCCAGGACAAGGGACAAGTAGCCCAGCTAAACAAAAGTGCAAAGCATGGCTGGTCAGGCCCCACTTGTCATGGCTCTTTCTCACACAGCTCTTTCCAGAAAGCTGTCTGACCTGAGGTCACACAGCTACACCAAAATCTAGACCTAAGCCCAGGCAGCCAAACCCCTGGGGCAGTGAGGGAAGAAGTTGCACTGATGGCTTAGAAGCATTTGGATTTCAAAACTTACAAAAGGATTTAGTCTCAATCATGTTGGTAGATACTCAAAACAGAACTAAAGCAAATGTATCATGTGCTTCTGTCTTTATTCAACTATATAACTCCAACTTTATGCAACCTGAAGATGCTGGCAATTTTAGATATTTTGTAGTGCTTGTTACCAAGAGATGGCAATAAATGGTGTGAGGGGGAAGATGTACAGTTGTATTTTTAAAATGCAAAAGGGACAACATTTCTGTGAAGTCATCTCTGCAAGTCAAGCTTGAAAATTCTTACACAACAAATGGCGAAAGAGGAAATTCGAATTTTACAAGTTAGTAGTTAGAGATTATACTAATCTGTTATGAGGAAATCTAGCTTCAATCATAGAATCATAGAATACCAGGTTAGAAGGACCTGAAGGATCACCTGGTCCAGCCTTTCTCAGCAAAAGCACAGTCTAGCTTGTCAAATTGTATCATTAGGAGACAAAGATACATTTTTTTTTGGTATATTTTTCATGCTTCAAATGAATAGGTACAAAGAAATCACAATACTTGTCAAAGTTGTTGATAAATTTGTGATGAAACTCAGTTCAAACTGGGATATTTTACACAGTTTATCTGGGATACAAATTCAGATTGGATTCACTGGGTCAGGGAAATAGGATGATTTCTTCAGGACTGATGGCCTATGTACCATTTTAATGTGTGACACTTGACATTTTTCAGGTTAGAGAAAGATGAGAACTTGTGTGTACTCTCTTTGTAAATCAACAGACTTATTTTCAGAAAAATGGGGGAGCTTTTGCCAGCACTATTTTAAAGGACTGTTGAAATTCAAGTCATCTGCATACCTGTATAAAAGGAACAGCTGATATCACTGAATACGTTTTTTCAATTCGTCTGCATCAAAGGATGAAACTGATTCCAGCCAGCTTCAGCCATGGACTCAGCTATGCACTGCATGCAAATTCCCAAGCAGAGGTTTTGAGAACATTCATGCAATATGAGCCTGTTGTTCACAGTCCAGTAAATTTGTTGCTGAATAACAGATGCTAAAAGGAAATTTAGGTGCTGGGGTCCAAGACTGAATTATCAGCTCCCACAACTGGTCTGGGCTTCAAGAAATGCAAGAGTGTTCCTGCCAAGTCAGTGAATGTATGATATGCATTTGGCGTGTGCTCAAGTCTTACTATGTGAAAGCCAACAATCTGTGTCAATCAAAAGACTGATGAATGGCAAAATTGTAAGCAATTTTAATTTGATGAAAAGTTGGAGGTGAATTTTGATGTCTGAAGTATACATTTACTGTATTAAGGCAATGTAACACCAAACATGAGAACATTAGGAAGAAAAATATGAAGGTATTCAGGTCATGGTATACTGAGATAATTGGCAAGGCTGTACTTCTATTAATTTCTTTATGAGAAATAATGAAAGCAAATGGAGTATAATGAAAAAGTATATTCATACCCAGATTGGGAGGGAAGGGGGGTGCTGTCACTAAAAATACAGCTACCACTACTAAGCTTCCCATCATTAACATTTTTAGAGTAGGCACAGAGTTTTATTTAGATGCTGCTCCATTTGAAAATTTTTGCTAGAATTTGCCACTTGAGGTGGCATATTCTGCTGCCTTTATTCAATGACTACTTTTACATAACTTTACTGCGTAGCAACAGTAGAAAGAATTTTGCCCGAAGATCCTGGTTGGGAATACATATTCCTTGCTGTCTTATCTATTTCCAGTAGTGCTACGGGGTCATAACAGGGAACAATGACCCAAAATCTGTAGGTATTCTCACTTTCTACGGTGGAAAGTCGATTTTTTGAGATTTGCAGACAAAGGAAGTTTTAAGTAAAATATTTCCATTTCTGGTTAGGCATAAGGTTTAACTATGAATCTGTGGATTCTTTCACTCAACTTGCATATCATAAAAAACACTAACAGTTGACTGTGTGTTACAGTTAGTAGGTCTTCAGGGGCAGGGAGGGAGGCAGGGAGATGGCAGAGGGTTATGGTCCTGAAGGTGTGGAGACGAGAAGAAATCCATTAAAGAATGTAATTTTCTATCCCAGCTGTTTTGTAATTACTGTAATTAGCAAAAAATCCAAATTACATTACGGTATCTTGCAAATATCTCCTTATGTGAAAAAGTTCAATGTTAACTATACAAGCAGTAGTCCCACTGAAAACATTTGATCCAGATTTAACAGTGGTTTCAGAAAGACAGAAAGGCAGAAAGACAGGTATCCTTGCTTTGGCTTCTCTTTTCTGCTGGTTCAGCAACAAACCAGTTACCAGTCAAATAATTATAACTTTGCTAAATCACAAATCCATATACTCAGGATAGGAGTACATAGGGTAAGAACGTTTTAGGATGGCTTCAACCTAAATTAATTATACTGATGTAAATCGTACTGTATTTGCACTTTTCAAAGCTAACCATCATTCAATACGGGCAACAAGTAATTAAACTCATCCATTACGCTATGTTCTTGTTGCTGTGTTTCTGAAACAGCCTCAGATGAAATGTGTTAATCTCCTAAAGAGGTGCTCAGCTATTATTGACAAAATGATTGCTCTTAGTGTATTTTAGGGAAAAATCTAATTGAGTAGTTTGAGGTATCTACAGCCTTTGTTTAAATTAAGCAAGTTCATATATTTGCTTTGTTTTGAACTGGAACCCAGCTAGAGCTAGAAATCAGCTAGGAGGGTGTAAATTACAACTGACTGCTGTTATATCCTCAAAAAGGACATCATAATTGAGACACGTTAATCCAAATCTCCTGTATGTAAAAGCTAGAATCCAATCAAATAGCATAGGATTTGATGCCTAATTGTGGAGCTTGACTAGAGAATTTTAAATACAAAATACATTAGGAATTTCATAATGAAATTATGAAAATACTCTTAAATTCTCATGCAAGAAACCAAACCAAACCAAACCAAACCCAATCATGGCATGATGTCCAAGTAGCGAGCAGTGATGAGTGGCATTCCTCAGGGGTTGGTACTGAGACCGGTACTATTTAAAATGTTTGTTGGCAACATGGATGTTGGGATCAAGTGCAACCTCAGCAAGTTTGCCAATAACACCAAGCTGTGCAGAGTGGTTGACATGCTGGAGGTAAGGGGTGACATCCAGAGGGAGCTGGACAGGCTTGAGAGGTACACCCGTGCAAACCTCATGAAGTTCGACAAGGCCAAATGCAAGGTCCTGTACGTGGGTTGCAGCAATCCCATGCACAAATACAGACTGGGCGGAGAATGGATCGAGAGCAGCGCTGAGGAGAGGGACTTGGGGGTGTTGGTGGATGAGAAGCTCAACATGAGCCGGCAATGTGTGCTTGCAGCCCAGAAGGCCAGCCATATCCTGGGCTGCATCAAAAGAAACATGGCCAGCAGGTAAAGGGAGGTGATTCTGCCCCTCTACGCCACTCTTGTGAGGCCCCACCTCAGTACTGCGTCCAGCTTTGGAGCCCCCAACATAAGAAGGACATGGACCTGTTGGAGAGGGTCCAAAGGAGGGCCATGAAGATGATCAGAGGGTTGGAGCACCTCTGCTCTGAGGACAGGCTGAGAGAGTTGGGGTTGTTCAGCCTGGAGAAGAGAAGACTCCGGGGAGAACTTGTGGCAGCATGCCAGTGTCTGAAAGGGGGCTACAAGAAATCTGGAGAGGGACGTTTTACAAGGGCATGTATTGATAAGACAAGGGGTAATGGTTTTAAACTGGAAGGGGGTAGATTTAGATTAGATACTAGGAAGAAATATTTCACTGTGAGGGAGGTGAGGCACTGGAACAGGTTGCCCATGGAAGTTGTGAATGCCCCATCCCTGGAAGTGTTCAAGGGCAGGTTGGATGGGGCTTTGAGCAACCAGATCTAGTAGGTGGCGTCCTTGCCTATGGCAGGGTGGTTGGAACTTGTTGTTCTTTAAGGTCCCTTCCAACCTAAACCATTCTATGATTCTATGATTCTATGAAGTATTTGAAAGGGTACTGCTCAGCCTTTCATCAACATGGGAAGAAACCCCAAACAAACTGCTTACTTTAAAATCTCCTTTTTGTTATATCATCGTTGTTTATGTGCATGTATTTGTGTAAATGTATACTTAAATATTTTTACTATTTATACACAAAATTACTTTCTGTGCAGGTACTTTGTTACTAGTCTTCACATGCCAAATATGCAACAGCTTTTCTAAGTCCAAATTACATGTAAGTATAGTTTGTAAAATAATTTATCCAAGCTCTCAGATAAAGGATTTAGAAAACAGCATGAGTGGTTTGTTTAAAGAAAGAGTCTTGCATGTAGACTCTTGGTGTAACAATTGAAAGACGTCCATCTGGGCCAGGAATCAACTCCTACAACTCTAAAGAGGTTGTTGCTATCATAGCCAAGACAAAATATATTCTAGTTAGGACTTAAATGTGTTTCGTTGAAGAGATACAAAGCTATTGGTTGAAAATGCCTTGGATGGACACAGTTCCTCAGTCAGTTGAATTCTAAAATGGAAAAAGAAATGTTATACCACACTCAGAATGACATGACTTATCAATTTGATCTGCCTGCGATAAGAAGATTGTTAGAAAAACAGTAAAAAAATGAGTAAAACAAAAAACATACCCCAAACCAACTTGCTCATTGCAGAAACTGTAAATTTAAACTTCCATGTCCTATTTAAATGCAGAATGTAATTTTAATTTCCTGGAAAGAAATCATAATATTTATATGTACTTGGATATTGACATAATGTTATTCCACAAAATAACAGTTAATTGCAAATGGATTGTGCGCTATGGTGAGCTCTTTTATTGGAAAATGAGGTGCAGCTTTACTGAGGTACATTGAAGATAGTCCGAGAAAGAGGATAATATCTATTGTTACGTGAAGGAATGTGTGCTGTTTCGAAAGTTCCTTATTTGAAATTAAAAAAAAAAAAATTCCAAGGTACCTACCATTTAGATTAGTGCAGTATATCACTCATAATTAGAAGACTGTATTTTGTAGCAAGATTTTATTGAACCTTTTTCATTAGCTTTCCTTACAGTGGGATTATTCAACTAGTCTTCAGGTACTTAACCACTATTTAGCTTTGTAAAGTTCTGCACTGGAACTCATGGCCAGGAGTTGTAGATATTATCTATCTCTAATCACAGAGTATCAGTGGATGAGCTGTAAATATTAGGTGTCAAAAGGCACGCTGACTTAAATTAAGAACTATTTCATCAGAAACGCTAGTATAAAGTCTACCTTTTGAAGGAGCCTGCCCAGAGTTATTAAAAGGACCAGAATCAAAGGATCAGATTTTTTAAAGAGTCAGTTCTTTATGAACAATCCTGAAACTGTGAACTAGCAAAGCCAGAGGTTTTGGGGCAGTGTAAATCATATCAGTGGGGCTGTATGAAGACAAACCAGGTGACAGCCTGGAACTATTTAGAGATTATGGGCCAGATTCTCTAATCTAGATATAGTCCACCTGTGCCACTCAGATGGTCATCAGTAGGTAAGATGCAGATATAAACTATAAGCAAGGATCCAAGATGTAAGGCAAACTACTAGTGCCGCCAGGACCCTTGAAGAGGTGGGGTGGCATACTGTCCATGTGCGGGGGTGAGTTGCTGCAATGTTTCTCCACCCTTCTCAACACTGGGAAATCTGTCAGTCAACTGATAAAGGGTCCATTAAGGATCCTGCAATGCTCTATGAGCAGAGCTACTAAATAAGAGCTCTAAACGGTGCGTAATCACAGAGGCAGAACTTGCTTTTGGATTTCCCACTGAGCTCTGAGCACAGGCAAGTGTCATGTACAATTCAGTAGTTACTGTTCTTCGTGGCTTAACCGCATTGGACACTGCATTACTTTTTCACCATGAATTCCAGCTGATCAGCTGCTAATGTTTATCCTTGACACTTCAGTAGAATATGCAGTGCCTGAACACATCTTAAACATAATGTATTACTCTCTTCTTGAACAGGTGTAGAATTACTTTATCTTATCTTTTTTTTTTTTTTTTTGAATAAATATCACTCCAACAACTGCATATGATATGTTTTCTCTGCCCTTCCTGAGATGGACCTGTATGGATTTTCTTGGTGATGGTTCTGAACAGGCAAAATCTTTTTAGAGCTTCCCAATATTGCAATGAATGTAGTAACACATATTTTTCTGTGCTTTTAAATGCTTTTCCCCTCTCCTGTGATGTAGGGGAAGAGGAGGAGGAGGAATGGCAGTAGACGAATTCTGGTACTTCAGTGCTATGAGAATGAGGAGCGATTTTCTCCTTGCACAGGCTTCCTTGCACCACTCTATCAGGAAAGCAGCAGACACAGGTATCAGAGCTGATGCTACTACATCAAGTATTTCTCCCTTGATTTTTAATTGCCTGTGGCTGCAAATCTTGTATCTGATTTGATTTTCATCTCACAGCTCTGAATCTCTGTGAGTTACTCTGAGTTTCAAGCATCTGTACTTCAGCTTAAGCATATTTGGAAGCCATGTTAGCTTGACAAGCAGACATTTTGAAATAATTCTGTTAAAAACCTGCAAATCCCTGTAGATGTTTAAGAAAGATTTGCAATATTGATTTCAGCTGTTATTGATATGACCTATATATAGATGGAATCACAAAGTCCATGCAAGGTGGTGTTGTGGTTTAGTAATGCATTACTAAGCTAATATAAAAAGTAAATTCATTTAGCTTTAATCATACAAGAAATGTGGCTTAAAGCCATATATGCTCTGAAATTTAGATTAGGTGCCTGGATCCTTTATTGGTTTTCAGCTCACACTTTCCTCAGTCTGTATTCCAGCATTCTATATTCCAGACCCAGGAAACTACAAGCCAGTCAGCCTCACCTCCATCCCTGGAAAGATGATGGAACAGCTCGTTCTGGGTGTCATCTCAAAGCACCTGGAGGAAAAGAAGGTTATCAGAAGTAGCCAACATGGATTCACCAAGCGGAAGTCATGTCTGACTAGTCTGATAGGCTTCTACGATGGCGTGACTGGACAAATAGATGAGAGGAGGGCAGTGGATGTTGTCTACCTTGGCTTCAGCAAGGCTTTTCACACTGTCTCCCACAGCATCCTCATAGGCAAACTTAGGAACTGTGAGTTAGATGAATGGACGGTGGGGTAGATTGAGAACTGGCTGGCAGATAGAGCTCTGAGGGTTGTGGTTAGTGGCACAGAGTCTGGTTGGAGGTCTGTGACAAGGGGTGTTCCCCAGGGCTCAGTACTGGCTCCAGTCCTGTTCAACATATTCATCAATGACCTGGGTGAAGGGATAGAGTGTACCATCAGCAAGTGTGCTGGTGACACAAAACTGGGAGGGGTGGCTGACACACCGGAAGGCTGTGCTGCCATTCAGCGTGACCTGGACAGGCTGGAGAGTTGGGCAGAGAGAAACCTCATGAAGTTCAACAAGGGCAAGTGTAAGGTACTGCACCTGGGGAGGAATAAGCCCATGCACCAGTACAGGTTAGGGGCTGACCTACTGGAAAGCAGCTCAGTGGAAAGGGACCTGGGAGTCCTGGTGGACAACAGGATGACCATGAGCCAGCAATGTGCCCTTGTGGCCAAGAAGGCCAATGGCATTCTGGGGTGTATCAAGAGGTGTGTGGCAAGCAGGTCATGGGAGGTTATCCTCCCCCTCTACTCTGCCCTGGTGAGGCTGCACCTGGAGTACTGTGTCCAGTTCTGGGCTCCCCGGTTCAAGAAGGACAGGGAACTGCTGGAGAGGGTACAGCAGAGGGCTACAAAGATGATTAGGGGGCTTTCTTCTGAGGAAAGGCTGAGGGACCTGGGTCTTTTTAGTCTGGAGAAGAGAAGACTGAGGGGGGATCTCATTAATGCTTATAAAATCTTACAGGGAGGGTGCTGGGAGGATGGCACCAGTCTTTTTTCAGTGGTGCCCAGTGATAGGACAAGAGGTAATGGTCACAAACTTGAATGTAGGAAGTTCCATCTAAACATGAGGAGGAACTTCTTTGCTTTGAGGGTGGCAGAGCACTGGAAGAGGCTGCCCAGAGAGGTGGTGGAGTCTCCAACTCTGGAGACATTCAAAACCCTGGTGGACGCCATCCTGTGCAACGTGCTTTAGGTGACCCTGCTCTGGCAGGGGGGTTGGACTAGATGATCTCCAGAGGTCCCTTCCAACCCCTGTGATTCTGTGATATTCCTTGAATTGTCTGCTTTACAAATGAACATTGAGCAAATACTTCACTTACAGGTCTTAGAAATATTTGCAGGCAAAGAGGTGATTTAGAAAGGAAACCATAGCATAAGAATTCTGGAGAATATGGTAAAAATGTTAACAAAGTTAATGGTTTTCCAAATAAATTATTTCATAAACCTCTTTAATTGGAAAATTAATTCCTTTTTGTGGTTTCTCTGTTTCATGGAATTATATTAAATTCTACAGAAAAGTCATCAGCCAGCTGAAAATACTGAATTAAATATTTCCATTAGGGAAAAAATATCTTAATGATTTACAGTGTTTAACACTTAGTGAAGAATTAACAGCACTGTTTATTTTACAGCACCTTTAGGTCATTTACAGTTCTAAGATTATTTGGCTTTGTTTCACAGTTTTATCTCTAGCTTCCATTTCAAACCAGAAACTTAATTTTTACATGTTTTTAAATTAAGCTATTCTTGTTCTAAAACAGTTATCCCTGAAGATTAAAACAAACAAACAAAACCCCAGAATTAACATACACTGAATGCCTAACTGGTGTGAGTTAAAAAAAAAAAAAAAAAAAAAAAGAAAAATTTACATGTTAAGAAATCCTTGTGAATATGAATCCTTATAAGTATTTATAAAAACCAGTATAGGTTGGGTTCCTTAGACTGGAGTTCACCAAGAGCTCCTCGTATGGAGAAAGGACCATCAATGCTGCTGGCAGAGGGGGAAAAAAAAAGCACAATGTGAAACCAGTGAAATGACAACCTCAGTTTGTTACTGCTAACTTCATGTAGCTACTGAGGCTGTCAGGATCTCCAGCTACAGAGAAACCTCATACACAAGCTACAGCTGGCAGAGTTTCTAATGTATACCTGCACTGCATTGGAGAAAATCGGACAGAGCCTTGAAGGTCAAAGTAAAGCTGTGAGCTGAGGTTCCTACCTCTGTGGGTTCCCTGCTGCACAGCCGGATGCCAGATCTCTAGTGCTTATACTCTTAAGCTCCCCACTCTGTGGAAAGGAAGGTCCTTGTTCTGGTGAGGCTGTCCAAGCTTTTTACATGGTGGTTACAAACCTAGAAGACCTAGAAGATCCTTTGGGAAGTCACTTGGTTAGGACTGCTCCAAGGGTATGCAGAGTTTGTCGGGAAGATGCCTTGTGCTGTAGCAGTCTTCATTCTTATTTGTGTTCTTCAGCGTTGTATGGTACAAAATCAGTTCTTTTGGTGTCTCGTTATAAAACAAGTTCAAGACAGTTGATTTTTCCTTAACTGTCAGCCCCATCCAAACAAATAATTTAAATGTAAAAGATTAATACATGACATCATTACCAGAAGGTAGAAGCATATGTTATCCCTGACTCCGGGATAAGATCTTACAGGCAGGCTATAATCAGGAAAGAACAGCTGCATTCCTGTGATGTAATGATATTTAATGTTGACCTTTGAAGCATATTGGCTGTTACATCACTGTTTCTGTGACTGAATCTGTTCTTTCCTAGTTGGGGAACAGAGGGGACAGGGGTACATAAATGCAGAATCTCACTTAATCTTCTAAGAAATAGTGAGGCTGAGGGAGTGTGGAGTGCTGTTGGGAACCTCACGCCCCTTCAGTCAGAAAAATATAACATTAAAGCAATAAAACCATTTTTACTGCGTGGAGGCTGGGTGAGTAGAAATAGATGATCTTACTGGGAAAATTACTATTCGGGAAGTAATTTCACTGTGAGGAAGTAGCCACCTTCAGAAATGAATTATTGTCATAATAGTCGATATCAAAATAATACCTGATTCACAGTGTATTACTGGCATTAATGACAATTCTGAGAATCTAAAGGTAGTAAAGTCATAAATCCTACACAATGATGGTTGCAGAATGGTCACCTACTGTCAGTGTAATGGCTGTTATCTAATCAGACGCATAATTTGTTTGAGTATATTAGGCCATTCTAAATCCATTAGGTTTATTGTGATTCCCCATAATCTAATTAACCTATAACTTGACTCTTAACCTAGAAATTAAGAGTAACTTGTTGTACAGTGTAGTATAAATCTATTGTATTAAATAAGCATCTATTTGAAACAAAGTCCCTAAAACCAGGATAACTTAAAATGGATATATTTCTGCTGTTATAAATTACTGCGTCTTACTTCTAGAGAAAAGACCTGTACAGGATTGGTTCTGGACATGGTGTAAATAGGAAACCTAACTGAAATCTAGGTGTCTGGAAAATCTGAAACCAAGCAATTAGTGCACTGCGCAAGGGGATGCGGTTCTCATTAATTATTTTGCTTTAGCTGAGAGCTGACCTGTCACAGCTATGCAACTCTTGTTTATTCATATCTCTTTTTTGCATTCCCAGTCATATTATTTGATGTTGATCCAGCTAGTTCCCAAATATTTTAATTTGGGAAAAGATGAGTCTCCTTCCTAAAATCTTTCCTGTGGGCTCAGCTGGGTGCAGCATTAAATAGAGACTTCCTTTCCGTATTAGTGGGTAATGCTCTGTGCATTTAAACTGCTGTGTTCTAGCTGTAACCACACGCTACTATGGGTGAAGTGATTTTTTTTCAAGAAACTTCCTTTTAGCAGTAAAATAAAATAACAGCAGGCCATTTCATCCTGGTAATTAAGGTTCTTATATTTCCACTGCTAAAGAACTGCTACAGATCTGAAAAACATCTTGAAAGTAAAGTTCTCTGTCCATTTAATTATTTTTATATAATTTCCCCATTTTCTCCAGTATGTCCTATTTTTCAAGGGATACCCAGCCAACAGTTACATCTCAGTTTCACACATTTATTTTAATTATAGTTGCAACTAAACCTATTGGTTATCTAAAAGAACAGAAATCTCTACAAATAAGGAAAATCTCTACAAATAAGGAAATTTTTCACTGTGAGGATGGTGAGGCACTGGAACAGGTTGCCCAGGGAAGTTGTGGAGGCCTCATCCCTGGAAGTGTTCAAGGCCAGGTTGGGTGGGGCTTTGAGTAACCTGGCCTAGTGGGAGGTGTCCCTGCCCATGGCAGGGTGGTTGGAACTAGATGATCTTTAAGGTCCCTTCCAACCTAAACCATTCTACGATTCTATGAAAAACACTCAATTGCAGCAGTGTGAAAAGACAAAGTTTGTGCTGCAGTAGATTGGAAAGCCAAAAATTATAATATACGTATGTGAAGGGAGTTGATGGCTATCAAACAATGTATAAACTGCTGGTCTTTGTCCATGTAAAGATATATATTACACAATGTATCTTTGCACAGTCTTATTGAGACTTATCACTAACTGACAAATTCTGGTTATTCTCCGTCCAAAATAGCTTGCTGATAGCAAGGTTTGCCTAAGCTTTGGGTGCAACCAAAGGTATGTGAGGCTTTCAAGTTCTGCCTAAATAACCACCTTTCCTTGCAGTCACTCTTCAGATAAAAGGTTAATGACATTTCACATCTTCTCTTCTTCCCTCTCCTAATGTAAGCTGATCAAGAAAGACAGCAGGGAATTCCTCTATTAGCAGTCCTGTTCTTCTAATGTGGCCATATGGAACCTAGCTCAGTAACTCCTGTGAGCTTGATACTGATGGCAAGTGAACTCATGTCTGAAGCTTATCATCAGTACTTGTTCCCACCTGGTCTGGATCATGAAAGATCCTTGAAATTACAAACTTTCTCATGATATGTCCTACTGCAAAGATCCTGAATGGGTTCATCAGTGTCTTGCTAACGTACTGAGAAGCATGTAAATCACCCTTACGTCCTTATAAATCACTGGCAAGAATGTATATCTCTACTGTATGTAGGCTTTTCCTGTGATTTCAGGATGATTGAATGACACTTTTTTTTTTTCACCTTTTTTCCCCCAGTGGATTCACTAGACGTGATTGTGTCATATAGCAGTATATTGGATTTTTTAATCTTGTGTCTACATTTCTTCACTGTTTTTATTAAAGGATTTGCTATATTATCAACAATGCTGTCCTCTTATTATACCTTATTGACTTTCTTTCACTGCCTAGAGGAAGTTCAATAATCCTTGTCTCTGTTTAAAACCTAGATTCTTCCAAGTATAGCATTTCATTGAACCAGACAAAGTGAAAAGACAGCTCTATTTTTGATAGTACAGTAAATACATTGCATAAGAAAGACTGCATAAAGTATGCAAGAAATTAAAATAGAGCTTCTTTTTAGAAGTTGTTGGGTTTTTTAAACTTCCCTTCAGTTTGCCAAAAGAAAATATCCATGTCTGTTTCCTGTGCAAGCAGAGAGGGGCGGAAACAATTAAAACTCTTAATGGTGGTATTCTGTATTGCTGAATCAGTCTGAAGTGACACTGAGAGCAAACATCAAGTTAAATGCCACCATAAATGGTGTATGAATTCTTATATTAAAAAAAAAATCAGTGGGATTTGGGAGGTAAAACTCTTCATAAACCACATAATAACCATTTTCTTTTCTGGAGGCATTGGTCACCTTTCTCCCTGTCCACAGGCGTGCTGTCCTGCTGGCACTTCAGCGAGAACTCCATGCTATGCAGTGGTTTACATACAACACACACAGTACTCGGGTACAAGTTATTGCTGTGCAATTTGTGATTAAATGTGCATAAACCAAGAGAAAAGGAAACAGGCTAATTTTTGTACTTGGGAGATGCGAGGTCCCTCATCTGTCAGCAGAAGCTTGGAACTTGAAGATGTCCGTGTCAATAGCTTAGTCTGATTGCCCCTTGTAAGGAACTGAATGACTCACTTACTGAATTTTAGTAGTTTAAACCAAACAAAAAGCCTTGCTTGTTTGTGAAATCTGGATGCCCCCCAAAAAGAAAGGTAATACCTGCTCAATGAGAGGTGGCCCAGTGTGCTTAAACTAGTACCATAGCAATACATCCTACATGTTAGGCTAAAAGAAATTCAGGCCTGAGAATGAGACAGGGAGCCATCTGCTCTTACTTGAAACGTCTGCAATAAACTGATCGTGTAAGCTGCCTTTATACTCAGTGGAACAAAATGAGCACCCTAAGAGAGCTATTATTCCTGAAAGATTTTACACATTACTCTTGGGATGACATGAACCTCTTCCTGCAAGTTTCTGTTAATTTTCCTGATGAGACCCATGTGCCTCTCAGCAGCAGATACAGCCTTTCTCCCCACGTTGCCTGTGTAGGGCAGACTGTCATTACACTGCAGGAAACACTGGGAGCGTGCACTCGCTGTGTGGAGGAGCGAACTCTCAGATAACTTTTATGATTCGGGATGAAGAGGCTGAGCAGTAAGGACACTGCATCAGCCTGTACTGTCCCAGCACCAAACACTGTGTTTTCTTAAAAATTAATCAGAAAAAAAACCCCAAAACCCAACCTTCTTCCCTTTTTCTATAAATAACAAAAAGATATCAACAGATTTTAAGGCAGAATTGAATTATTAATTAATTTGAAGGGTTAGTAGTGGATGTCTTAGGTTTCTAAAAACTTCAGTATTTAAAAATTACTTTGAATAACTTAAGGTGGAACTGTGAAGTCAAATACATTGTTTATAGGATAAATCTAGTTCTGTATTCATGGTCGTCTTTCTCAGGTGTCAGTGAAGTCAACAGTTAAGCAATAAAGAATTCTGCCATGCCTTTCTCTTGTTCTTTCCTCTGGCAACTATTTTGCCGTGAATTAAATAATTTAGGCAAAGTGAATGGGAGAAAGAAGGAGCCTGTAGTCTGGTTGCTGGTAAATGCAAATAGATAAAAACGGCCTTTGCTTAAGGGAACATCTAATTATTTGTACAGAATGTAACATGGTGAAGAGAAGAGATTGAGAGCATCCACACCAGCTCCAGAGTATCCAGTCTGACTATGACACTCACTGGAGGTGTAGACCGTGTGTTCACATACTCTCATAAAGAATGGAAAAATTAATCCAGATTTTCTATCTTCTATACAGGTACTCTTGTACACTGAACTCTCAAATGAAAAGGAAGGGAAACATTTCAATCTTGGGGATTTTTTTGCCTGACAAAAGCTATTTGGCAAACATTAACCAAATTCACAATCTCATTATAACTAAAGCAATGTTTTGCAACAAAGCAATTATTTAGCTTCTCTGAAATTAACCTACCTGTAATAATAAGTCTTGCAAGTAGTACTGTGCCACTGAAAGAAAACTTGATTGCAGCGAAGTTGATCATAAACAGAAGTAGGCATTGAGCAGTATAATTGTTATCCAAAGTATGCAGCATGCATTACAGAAAGTGTCCAAAATAGTGATATGTTAGATGTAATAAATATTATTTAAGATTATTGGTTTAGATTTAAGCATTAAAATTTAGTAAGCTATTCAAGAAATTTTATTATAATGTCTTTCTAAAGGCATATTTGAAAGGTATTTTATTACAGTAATAAAACATTATGTAAAAGCAATATACACAGCTAGATGATAAACAGGATTTTGCCAATTAGGTGGACATATGATAATACAATGCATAAAGTTTCAATTGCTCATCTAAGTTTAGCATCAGCAAACAATTAACATCTGTGCTAGATTCTGACAGATCTTTCCTAATGATATTTCTTGGAAAAAACCTTGAATTTCTAATGTTGCTTATGAGCAAACTGTATGCTATTACTCGTGCATAATATTTTTTTTTATTGAGGTAAACGGGAATCTTTATAGGTTGCTTCCACTAAGCTGCAAATTTGTGAACAACCTATTTCATATTTCTGTTCCTGGAAAATTTAGTATGGTTTCTGTGTGAACGGGAATAAAAGTTTTCTAAAATTCCTTAATGAAATAATTGCTAACAAATTCTTTTTTTTTTTGAAACATTAACACCCAATATAAAACAAGCTCTCCAGTTCATGGTACTGCTCTGTGAAGCCAAGATGGTTTTCTCTTTAACTGGGAAGTTTGTTGGGATCACTGAGTGCATGTCTCTGAAAAAAATAAGTATGGCTGGCTACTTTCAAGGCATGGTCTGTGGGATCCCTTGTCCACTGCCAAGGAGGTCTGTCACAGAAATCCTCAAAATGGTGGGGACTCTGCCTGTGAGATAGGAGAGGAACTGTAACACCCGGTAGAGGTTTCCGTTGAAGTCCTGCAGGTATCTGAGTCTTGATGAATATTCCAGGCATAGTGTACTCTTCTTCCCAGAGTTAACCAGTGCTGACTGCTCTTTCTATGTTGCACCATCCTTGGATGAGCCAGCGCCTTTCAGAGAAATGTGTCTTGCTTGGAAAAAAACAAACAACATGTTTAACTGACCTAGTGCCCACGTATAACAAAGAAGTTTCATTCAAGTGCCCTGAGATTTTTATTCTTAACTAGATCTTCTTTCAGTGCTTTCTGTTTGTTATAAGACACCAATTGTAAAAGGAGCTTCACAATTTTTCATAAAATCACATGGGAAATTTAGTACCTTGGGATTTATGATTATTTATGTTAATTATTAGATCATGAATAAAAAAAGGAAGGGAAAGGACACTAAATGAGCTCTATGTAACTGTTTCAATTGTCTGTCCTGTAAAAGAGTGACTGGTGATCAGCAGTTGCTTAGGATGTGACATTAAGTACTATTTGACGTATCCCATGTTCATTCACAATTCATTCAGCCCAGATCTTCTGTTTGAAGATATATGTGCCAGTTCATTTGTAAAGTGAGGATGCTGGTACTGCCTTGCAATTCAAGTGAAGCTAGCATTAATTTAATAACCATATTCAGAACATGTTAGCTGCTTCAATAATTTCATCATTATTTGGAGATGAGGACATGTACATGACATGGCAGATATAACGAATCATGGTAGATATGACAAATAATGTGATAGCTGATAATTTATGTGTTCAATGTTGTTCTATGTTATAATTATGAAGAATTTTAAAAAAGGCACTAGTTCCAGCTGTCACTTACATAGGTAAGGTTTAAAGGCCCCTCTTTAAAGATCATTTTTCCTGTTGTTCAGAATTCTGTTAATGTTTTGAGCAAGCCAATGCAACCAGCAGTTGTGAGATAGGGATTTTTCTGGTTTTTTTTAATATTTCTCAGAGTAGTTCTCTAAGGGTTAAAGGATGAGATCCTGCAAATTACATTTCTTCCATTTGTTGGCTCCATAATTCTAAAATGAAGAACATAAGCAACTACTTCCCTTTTTGTATACCATAAATACATAAAGTAATAATAAAATTAGAATTTATAGTCAAATAGCACTATGAAGATATTAATTTGCAACTACAGTAAATAATATTTGAAGGTTGGACTGTTGCAGTTGTCTCCATACTTTCTCCTTGCTTGAACATAAGTCTGCTGCTATCATCCAAGTTTTGTGTGTGTTTCTTGGTGTAAACAAAATTCATCACATTATGACAGCAGTTGTAAATACATTTGACCGTGCATTATAATAGCTTAAGGAAGTATATTTGCTGTTCTCCAAAAGATAGTTTTTCATGTTTAAAAAGTAACATTTTTATTTATATGCAATTTTGGCACCTTTAATTCAATGTTATTTACCTTTATTTTCATCAGAAACAATTCTTAAGGTCTGACTCCCTTCCTGGTTTTAATGTGACTTCTTGCCCGTAATTTTATTGAGTAAAATAAAATTTCCTGAATATTAGTAATAATGTACTATCTCAACCATGTTTTAGTAGGTCATCAGTCTTTGATCTAGTAGATGAATCCCAATCTACATATTTTTCCATAACAACTGATTACTTGAAAATACAAAGAACCCCCAAAGTTTAGCTGTGGAAGCTATTCAGTAGCCTGCCTGAGTGATAATAGGTCATTTTTCAATCACACCTATAATCTATTGTACTTTTCTTGTTCGTAATGAATTTAATCTTTAATAGCTGACAATGCAATTTATTCATAGCAAGTAAAAAAAGTCATTTTTAGTTCCTAATACCAAATTCACTACTTCCCCTTTTAAAAACCAAGTAATTTTGGAACAAAATTACATGAGATGACTCACTGCTAAATTTTATCTTCTCTGAGGTGGAGTGCTTTCAGAAAGAAGTAGCTGAGAAGGTGTAATTACGCATACTTTATTTTTAACCCGTTTTCTCCTAATTTCTTTGCCCACATTTCTCCACTCTGGGTAAGCACTGTCACTTTTACACCATAAAGAACAGTAGAATTACTAAGGATTATATTGCACTAACTTTTTGTTTTGTTAGAAATCATCTGTAACTTTAATCTCTTAGCATCTAAATATTAGACTATGTAATATGGGGACTTAGAAAAAAATTCTTAAATACTATGGGTGGATGCTCTACTTCATTGCCCAAATGCTAACTTTGTATCCATTTGTTTAATTCAAGTGACACCTTTGGTCTTGAGCTTTATTTATAAGTCTGTTCTAATATCTTTGAGACATTATAAAAAAGATGAATCAAGGCATGCACAGAAAATAGTATATGGTGAGTCTTTTTATTTAAAGATAATTCCAGGCTTTTGGGGTTGTCAAATGTTCTTTTGATGGTTTCTAATTTCTTCCATATGCATCTTTTCATTCATCTTTGGGCTTCTGTTTTCACTAATTTGAAGAGCTCCAATGGTCTTCAAAGGCTGATAAAACCTACCTCTATGCAAAAATGCAAACTTTCAACCTAAATATGAATAAGCCTGGCTGAGGGAAGTGTTTACTGCTCTCCTTTAAGAACACAATTGATCTAAACTTAGCTGTGTCTTACAGAAGAGCTAACATCGCCAAATGAGAGGATTCCCCTGGACGGACCTTCTAGTAAAGTCTTACCAACTACTATTATGTATCAGTAATAATATGGGAAATATTTGCAGGTCCTCAAGTGGTAAATTCTTCTCTTCCTCCAAAGATCTGGTAGGACATTAACTACCTCTAGTGAAAAGAAAAATAGTGATGATTCAAAGAATCAACGCCTGTCTTGATTTTTAATTTTTTAAGACTGAGCCATTGCAGTAAAGGAACTTTGGAATTTCTAGTGCTTTCTGCTTTTCTTCACCTTTTTATTTTCTAGATCTGTACAAATAATGTTGCTTGTGCTGATAATGTAGTTGTGCTTTCAAGGAATTCCCACTGCCTTTGATACAGCATCATTTCTGATACAGATGTGATTCCTAATTGGTGTGAATAAAGAGGTACTTTTCTGACTCACCTTTCAGTTATCCCAGAGTATAATTTTAGCAAATTATTTTGCACCTCTGGGAGAATTTCTCAAATCAGATGAGACCCAAGATCTCTCTAAAGATCTTCCACAATGATGTGTGCTTTTACCTGATAGCTAGTTAAGTACAGCTGCTGGAATAGTTAACTAGACTGCACCTAAATCACCATCCTTCAAGAAATGGTATCTTTGCTGTGACTTCAACAATTGTAGCAAGTAAATCCTGGTATTTCACTAGATGCAGCATTGCTGATGAAGTGTACACATTTGCCCTTTTTATTGCACTTGCTAAATGGCACGTTGTCTCTTCTTACTTGGTGCAGATCTACTCATAATTAGTCATGCTGATGGCACCTCAAAGTTACCTTACTGAAGCCCATTTGACTGTAGGCCCTGTTTTGACACTGTTTGAAAATAGCAGTTGTTTCAGGGTGATAGTGTGATTCCTACTCTACCTCATTCTGGAGAAAGCGCACTACACTTTTCCACATCGTTCCTCATTTGTTTCAGGTAGCTACCTGTGATTTCAGCAGCATGGAAAACCTCGCATAATTTTGTTCATTTCAACAATGTTTTAAAATAAACATTGTCCAACTAAAGTCTACTAGATATTAAGAAACTGCTCACCTTGCTGTTTTGTTGTCAGCTTGTATCTGAAGTTTGATGATTGTCTTATGTACGGGTGAAGCTATTGAAGGTGACAGATATTGAAGATATTAAAATATATTACTGTTCCTTCCACTCTCCGAGTTTTTTGGCTGCTTATCAATGAGAATCAATTAGTTCAAATTCCTGGTTTTTATTTGGAAAGGATTAAATGGTTGGAGATGTGA
This sequence comes from Burhinus oedicnemus, assembly GCA_008921705.1. Taxonomy (NCBI): domain Eukaryota; kingdom Metazoa; phylum Chordata; class Aves; order Charadriiformes; family Burhinidae; genus Burhinus; species Burhinus oedicnemus. The sequence goes on from VFFE01007705.1 coordinate 2,145,388, forward strand.
TTTTTTTTCTTCTTTTATTGGAAAGGTTGTTTTTCTATACATGCACGTGACTTTGGACTGATAATACTTGATGGAATGTTAGTGTGGCAACTGTGTGTCTGGCTGGATCCCCCTAAAGGCCACAAAATGTTGTATGCTTTAAGTAGTGCTCTGTTTCTTGGAATACATGCTTCTAACTTCACACAAAATTCCTGTCTAAATGTTCATAACTCACGTTATTAAAAAAAAAAAGTTGTGTATCAAAACTGCTAATTCCTGACCATTCTAAAGAGCATGACTGCACATCATTTGTAAATAAAGGAATATATTCTGTCTTTCTGATGCTTTTTGGCAAGGTATATTGTACAATCAGCAATAGGAATCAAGTTGATGATTCCCAGAATAGTGGTTCTCAGACATTGCTCTCTGGCTTATGAGTACTTCACAAGTCTGGATGTCTGTGGAGTGGAATACTTTGTAAAACTACCATTAAAAGTAAGGGTTGAGAAGGGAAATCAGATATATAAGCTCTTTTTCATTGAGTGGGTCATGGCATAAGGGGAAAGAAAAGATTTAGAGAGTTCAATAAAGAAACACGTTGTACTTTAAACTCCTGTACCTTGATTTCTTTAGTGCAGTTCATTACAACACAACTGGCCAGAAATCACAGCCTCATGCCGGTAGCACAGTGATCGTCAGATTTCTTGAGTTCCTGGCTAGAAGGTGGTAATATTATTACAAAGATCACAAAGACAGGGAAAAATTGATTTATTTGAGGTACTTACTGCCTCATATAGGGGATCTGTTGATTGTATTATTTAATTTAATTATTGAGAAAAAGTTTGTTGCAGCAAATGCAAAGTCCTCCAAAATTTCCTCACTTAGTGATCTTGCAGTCTTTTGCTACATGCACAGGACTGTGTTAACCAATATTAATTTTTTTTTTGTATCTTCATGTTATGTAAACGTTTGTGTTCTTCATATGTGTGCATATCAGTTTTGTGACTCTGAACTTGCTCTTGAGGTTTCATAGTCAGTATGCTATATGAGAGCAAGGGGACAGCTTTTTTGTCCATTCTTTTGGAAAGACATAGACCTTGTTCTCAGTCGAAAATTCTGTTTCTTATAATTTTTCGGATGTATTAGTTTAGTGTATTTTTATGGTATACTTATATAGCAATGTGTGGGTGGAGGATTCAGGGGCAATTACTCTCCAGCTCTCCTAATTTGGAAAGCGGTGCTTGTTCAATACCTCTGAAGCCTTTGGCCTAGGAGTCATCTTTGATTCACTCCCCACCCCCCCCTTACAGTCTTCTGCTGGAATAGTTAGAAATAGTCCCTTGGAAAATATGCTGTTTTCTCCTTTCATACAGCATTTCTAAGATTTCTTATTCTTCTTTTCCTCCTTCCCGACCATAACACTAAACTCCCTTCCCACTTCTAATTTGAATTCCTCCATTGTGCCCTTCTTTTGGGATTTGAAATAGCTATACTTAACCTGTAAAGTACTGTGATGTGGTTATATAGGTATATTGTATAAACAAACATAGTGGGTTTTGGGTTTTTTTTACTTCCTTGCTGCTGGCTCTAAACCCTACCAAGTATTACCTTAAATCTCTCTCAAGTGTTTATGATTTCAGGGTTGAAATCCTTCTGCATATTATTGTGACCTACTGAACTCTGCTTTCCTTTCTTTCTATCTGCCTAATGGTTCCTGACATGTCACCATTAATATTTCCTTTCTCCCCCGGTCAGCCTTGTTGCTTGCTTCTTGCATTTCTTCTGCATCCATCAGGATATTTCTTTCTGTAATTTTCTGCATTGATGAGCTGCCTGTCTCTGACTCACTAGCATAGTCCCCCCTCCCCCCACATGGCTGTCCCTTTTGTCCTGTGTACCTACACAGGGAGCAGAAAAATACAGTATTTGCTTCCAAGAAAAAAAAGCAATGAGTTATTTGAAGTGATTTTAATACACTTAAAAAATGACTAGATTATCACTGTATGTGAATGACTCAATACAAACATGGAAACTACCTCTTTAGTCCCTGCTTTACCTTTTCACGTCTATAGAAATACAGTAGGAAGTACGTGTAACAATTCCTGATGCAAGTGTCTTAATTCCTCTTGGGGAAATTGTTGTGTGTTTTTTTTCCTGATGTTTTATATCTTGTGAAGAATAGATGAACACAAAAATTTTATTGATTTTTTATATCACAGATACTTGAAACAATTCATATAATATTCAATAAAAAGGAGTTGTCATATTTTCTCACAGTTGTAGGGTTTATTTAGTTGGGTTTTTTTTTCTCCCCGGTGATTATGGAATATAGTTCCTGTATTGGATTTGTGCATGTAAACTTTGAGGGCAAGGAAAGACAATTGTACAGATTAAAAATAAAGTACATTTAAGTGCCATGCTTTCTCAGTTAGAGCTTCCCTTGCAGGGGAAGAAGTTATAGCTCCACCTTCCCCAATATTCTGCGTTCTCTTTAGTTTGGGAGGTTTAAATGCAAGGATGTAAATTAATGAAAATGTAAGAATGTGCTTCTTCTTTGGAGGGGTTATTTTTGTCATCTTTTTCAATTGACAGTGGTATGATTTAATGGCTTAAATTTGAGTTAGGGAAATGGGGAATTCAGCTGATAGCTAATGACTTGTGAAACTGACTTGAACAAATTTTTTATGATGTCCCCATGACAACTCCTGGCTTTAACTGTGAGTAAAACTAACAAGTGCTTTGGAAAGACTTTATTAGACTGTGGCTGTGAATGGAATTTGGTAGACTTCACTCTACAGGTCTTTCTCTACTCATTGATGGCTGGCCAAAAGACTGGCTTAGAATCAGAGATAAATAAGGCCATAAGGAGGTGGTCAAGAACATCAGTAGTTCTACCTTTGCATAATGACTGTGAACCTCACAGTCACCAAAGCTGGTACAAAGACAAAATGCATCCCTGGTCTGAACAGTGGAGCTTGCAGACATGCTGTCCTATTACCTGCAGAGTGATGCAACTATGGGAAATTAATTACAGTCCCTTTTTATTGCCTTTGTTTTCTGCTGGCAAATCGGTATCTAAAGATGTGTGGCTTCTGTTCTAGCTCTTCAGTTGTGGGGAGGAATGGCACTGAAATGGAATCCTGATGTCAGAGTGATAAAGAAAATTGTCTTTTTCTTATCACCTGCATTCCATGTTCTTATGTTACAAATCCTTGATTTTTCACTTGAAAGTGTTCTTATTACAGGCATATTAATTTTACATTTGTGTCTCAGTCTGCAGCAGTACTGAAAAATTACTATTCTAGAATTAAAAGTTTTCCTTGGTGGCACACTTCAACAGCTTGGTTCTTTTGTAGGCAAAAGTTTCTCATATATGAACAACATGTAATTCTGGGTGAGTCATTACTCAGTTGAATGAAGCTCACGATTATGTAGAATACCCAGTGGCAGATATCTTTGAGAATAAGTTTTTCTGGAAATGCATTTTGTCTTCAGCTCTCAACCATTGTGAAATAAGATTTTACTGGTTTGCAGTGACTGTGACCAGTTTAGAACATGGGTCTTATTTTCAGCTATGGTATAACTAACCTTTTAAGAAGTTACTAGGAATACTTTTTAAACTATTACTATACTGGAGGGAAGGAAACTTAATGTGTCAAAAGATGGTTAATACAAAATATGGTCTGGCATTTGTCCAAAATTAACACATGAAGAGAAGAAAAATGAATAACTGGTGCTCAGAATTTCTTAGGTTGCACCAATCTGGGCTGGTAAGGTCATGCACTACACATGAAAAAGGATGTGCTGCTTCTGAGTCCAAACTGCTGCACTAGCTCAGGTGTTTCTAAAGCAGCTGGGCAAGAACAGTGCACGGAACGCCCAGGTGGGACTGGGGAATGCTTGGATGGAAGAACGGCGTTGTGCTTGCTCTTTCCTTTCTCAAGTAATGTGTTAAGTAAGACTTCAGTTAGCATTTATATTTCACCCTTGCCAAATATAAAATAGAGGACTTTGAGAGCCAAAGAGGTTAACTATATTCAGCGTCATAGTTTTAGGACAAGAGTTTCAGTGAAATGTATAGCAACGAGAGTTAAGCCCAGGCTGATTTGCCTTCTTGGGGTGATGGAGAGGCATGTCGTGGGAGGGTGGAGCCCAGACTGTCTGAAGAAAAGCTGTGTGCTTTCAATGAGAGGAAATACCAAAGCTATGAATGGAGCTTCTGTGACCGTCTGACACATTCAAAGACTGTGTTCAAAAGCACATTCAAGAATTTCACAGTAGGTAAAAAAGGAAATGCTTTAACAAATGGGAAATAATTAATTCTTTGGAAAATTTACAACTATGCTGGCATTGAAGATGGCTATAATTTGCCACTTTAATAACTTTTATCATATTTGCGTCAATCATTATATGAAAGGAGAGGAAATTCCTTCTGGATTCCAAGAAGCAACTATTGAAATAACTCAGATGTATTTTTAGCTGAAAAATGAAAAGCACAAGGTTTTTTCAGTGCAGGTAATTGTCAATTTAGCTTAAAACAATTACAATTTTAATAATTAGCTTTTATAACTGATAGTGTGAAATGGATTATGATAGAAAATTGGAAAACTGAATAAGAAATTATGATCTCCTTTTGCAAAGTTCTTTGTATGCAAATTCTTACCTAAATGCAACATTGCATGCCCAGCCTTTGCAGGCTCTGGCTTTTGAAATCACTGATCTGGAAATGTGATAGTGACTTTTTTCCTAAGACTGTTAGATATTCCATGCATTTCTGATAATGTTGTAAGGTCTTTCTAGAGAAACAGATAAATAAATAATCCAGCTGTCTCCTGACCTTATTCCTGGGCATAAATTCCTGAAAAAAAGAAAAACAGATTTTCAGTTTCTTGTAACAGTGATGAATTTATATTGTGGGACAGGATATCCCTTTTAGTCCAGCGGTTTGGTACTGCTTTTGTAGTTGACCTCTGCTCTTTCTGCCTGTGTTAATTCCATGTAAGAATGATTCCTGCCTCATGAAAGTGTTTCTTATAGGCTAAATTCAGTTTAGACTCAATATTCTGCAGCTGTTGTATTCATTATAGACTTTTCTAAACAATAGTTTTGCAAATGCTGCATATTTAATGTTTAATATGTTCTTCGTTTTTAGTTGTTGAAAATTAAAATGTGTATTATTTTATATTCTACATGCACAGGAAGGGTAAACCTGAAGGATCCAACCCATTATCTTTAATTGAAAACACACAGAAACACATGCATAGAAGACTGGAAGCATGATTTTACAATAAGTAGATTTTGATAGACTTCAAGTCTTTCTGAAGAGGTTGACTGCCAGTGCTGTTGAAAAACTGATAATCCTGTCAAACTAGTCTTTTAATTGTGCTTAGAAAATAGCTTAAAATTTGTGAACAGAATGCTCTGCTTCTGTCTAAATCATGTTTCAGTGAGGCATTTTGAGAATGTGATGGGTTGGTTTTTTTGTTTGTTTAGACTGTGTGGATAGTGAAAATAAAGCAATTATCTGAAGATGATCTTCCTGTCTTTACTAGGACATACAGCAACTGTCAGCTAATAACCTCTGTGTCTCCTAAGTAAAGAAGCTTGAAAGAAAAGGAAGAGGTTATCCTGGAAACTTGAGTTCTAGAGGGAAAGTTGTAAAATGAATGCAATCTAAAAATGGAGAAAAAAAAAAGACGAAGCTGTGGATATTGATAGAAAGGGATCTTCTGAAGAATCTGACTGTAAAATTGAGACTGCAAAATGTGAAGTTTAAAAGTTTAAGAATGAGGAATTTCCTTTACCCATTCTCTGGGATAAATAATGCTTATTTCTAATTGAAATAACAGAATGACTTAATCTTTCATCTCAACTTTCTATCCTAGGTTAGACCAAGAGCATACATTCTTTCTCTCTCTCAACACAACATTATGCTTTTTTAAAATTCCAATAATCTGGAATCCCTGTAACCCATATATTTGCATTTGCACAGGCAATTATGAACCATGCAGATGAGGTGGCAGGAAAAAACACGTGCCCTTTGTTCTGTTGGAGGATTTGTTGAAAAGGAGTCATCAGTCTGAAAAGTTGTGGTTCTGATAAATCACCATCTTCCCGCCTCCCAAGTTTCCAATGTGATGTAAATAGGACATGCTTGTCAGCACAACTGGGCAGAAGACTATGCCACTGCATGATCCTTTTCACTTGTGTTAAGTGCTTGTAGAAATGGCTGGAGACAGAAGTGTGAAGAGAAAATATCAATCAGTTTCTGAATATAATGGCTCAATGTTATGAGAAATTAAGTACAGTAAACCTCACAATCATTTAAATTAATGTTTCTCATTGCTTCTTAATATTAAATTAATCCGTCAATACAACACAAACAATATGCAAACTACAATGCAAAACCATAAAGGTGTATTTGATATATTCTTTTTCTCTAGAATTTTCACTGACATCTTTTGAACAAATAAATTGTTACTTTTCAAACAAGCAGCAGGTATGAGTTGTCTGGGAATATTGTGATAACATCCATAGATGCCTGCAGGAGTTGCACTCAAACTTCTTGTATGTAACTGGCTGCTAAGAAGCCTTTCAAGTTCCCTGCACCTTGTGATTCTGGTGGAATAGTGGCATATTCTGGACATGTGTTTTCAACCAGAAGTTGCTTGTTCCTTATGATCCCAGTAAGCAAAGCATTCAGAGTCTTCAAAGCATTCAAGCTTAAACTTGAAACTTCAATACTTATTATAAAAATGAAATAAATCTAGATTTTCAAATTTTTGACTGCAATGATGCTTTTTGCACAAATTCTAACACAGTAGCATATTGGACCTTGTTTTCTTAAACTACTTGCAAGTTCTTAACATTGTCTGTATTAGCTACGCATTTAGAAAACAACCAGATCTACCAAAACTTGGTAACAACTTTCTACTACTTAGCTTAAAAATTAAAGTCTTTGGGACGTGAAGAAGTTCCTGATGTAAACTTTTCTGATTGTCCTTTATTTGTCTACACAGAGTAATATGGCCTGATGATTTTGACAAAAGATCTTGTCTTATTTCATGTAACTAGACTTTTTTTTTTTTTTATTTCACCTACTTGTGTCTATTTTGTATGTCATGTTCCACAGGAGTATTTCAGTCTGTTCCATTTATAAATCTAGCAAAATCCAGCCCTTTGTGATAACTTTATACTACAAAGTTAAGGTTCAATTTATTTGATCTGATCATTTGTTTTGATTTTAGATTGAAGAGTTCCCCCTGGTAGATTAGTTTGAGCACTGATTTTTATCTCAATAATGCTATTTTTTTAATTAACTGACTGTAGGCTAGATTAACATTATCATTATTTTTAAACAAAGCTTGGACATTTGATTTTTGGTCATCTAACACAAAGCAGTTTTGTGTAAAGACTGCAATCTTTGCTTTTGCTGATATGATGTCTGCTAAGGGATCTTTCTGTTGACAGAAAATCAAGGAACATTATATATTCTTGAGAGACCACCTGATAAACTCAATCACTTCTTGATTAGCATCATATCTGGAGGTACGTAAGTCAGAATTGCAAATGTATTACCCATATGTAGGAAATGGTCATTTTTTTTCTTTTTCCTCTTTTTCTAATAGTTAGTATTTGTATGTAGTTTATACTGGTAAACTTAAAGTGTGCCTACATCACATTTTAGGTTGAATCAGGAATGTGTTTTGAATACCACAGTTTGGTTCACACTGAGGAATAATCTTGGGGTGTACAAACTAGCTTCTGTTCAAATTAAAGTAACTCAGAAGTCATGTTCCTGGGGTGCTTGTAACACGTTCTCACAGCAAAAGCTTGTTCAGTCAATGAAACTGGAGCTTGTTCGTAGTTTATGTGTTTCAGAGGGTTTAGTGTGAACGTTCAGTCCTCACCAACTATTTCTCTTTATACATCCACTTCTGCAACTCTGTTTGTTTATGTAGACACAAATGCCCCTAGGAGCATTCAGTGGCCCTAAAATCAAATATAGAGCATCCTGGGTCTGAGTTCATGATGATACCCTGTTTTACCATTCAAAACATGGCGACTTCCTCTAAACTTATTTTTTCTAAATCCAAAATCATGTACAGAAATTGCTTGAAGAGTGTTAATTCATCTGCGTAAAAACTGTGTCTGGAGCAACCCTAACAACAGCATAGATGATCAAATAGCAGTGCCTGGAAATGTCCCCCGCAACATGAATTTACTGACCTAGGTGAAGCTTTAGACTATTTGACTGTAGGTGCATCGGAGGAAACAATTTCGAAGATTGTTCCCGCTCTTATGCGGCTATTTTGAGGATGACTACTTATTTCTCAGGGTTAGAATAGTTAAATGGCACTGAGAACACAAAGAGAGACTGCATCAGCAAGCCATACTGCATGTGAGAAGCACATTGTATTAGAAGGCAGAGCATGGGTCTCCATCATGCTACTGGTCTTCCAGCTCTGCTGGAATGGGGGCAATGAAGATGTTAAGGATCTCCTATGAGGCTTTTAGCTTTATGAAAGATCCGATCTTTAACTCAAATGCATGACTGGTATCCTAACAAATATTGTTGAAGTTTTTATTTGATTTTAATCAAAAGTTCCCTTCAGACAAAAGACGACTGATTTGACTTTTCTTTTTTGCTCCTTTTCTGATTTGCATTATGCCTATGAGCAAGTCTATTCATTTTTGCTATGTTTCTCCATTCTTTATTTTGTCTTGTTACAAAATACGCCTTTTTGGACAGATTCCTTCCTGATACATGCACATGAAGTGTTTATTATTTTAAGATCCTGATTTTGAGGGAGACTTTAAGGCACTCGTGGTTGTTAAATAATGCAGTGTAGAGGATAGCCCAAAGAATGGTGACTTGCATCAGAAAAATTACTCTTTTTTTTTTTTTTAAAAAAGGGATGCTAATTAATATTCAGAATCATGCTTAGTTATGCAGTGATGGCAGTAGCCTGAGCCTGATGTCTTCAGGCTCTTAATTCAAGCTATGCTACAGTATGACAGTTGGTGTGGGAGGGAAGATCTGTGATACATGTGAACAGGAAATGCAAAAGTATATATAGCTAGATATATTATAAGCATTCAATCCTTTCTTTTATGTAATAGTCATTGACAGAGACGGATGACACAACACTAGATGAATTAATGGCATGTTATAGTATGGCAATTCTCAAATTTGCTGCTTTGTTCCTTTCCCCCTCCTTTACATAGTGCAATCTACAGGAGAAGGAAATCTCTCCAGTTCCACCCATGCATTCCTTTCCCTTGTGGGGAACTGGACATTTGCAACGGCTCTGATCCCATAAGTGAACCTAAATACTCATAGGCAGCCATTGCTTTGCTCTGTAAAAGCCACCGTCTGATTCGTTTCCTTGGTTGTGTAACTACTGATTGGCATTTGTAGCAAACCCCTTTTAGCCTAGCCTTTTTCTTCTGGCTTCTGATTTGGCCCAAAGGAAAAATGGCCTAGTTTAGCTCTGACCTACTTGTAATTAAATTGACAGCTTGCTCTTTGCATAGGCTTCTTTTTTAAAATCAAAGAGTGCCCTCAAGCCACCAAGGTTTGAATTAACCCCTAAAGCTGTCTTAATATCATTGATGCAATTACAGGGCAATTGCAAATATGTAGCATTTCTAAAGTATTTTGTCGGAGAGCAAACTGTAGCCAACTCAAAAAGTCAATATGCATATCATAAATATTAATATAGGGGCAATTCTCTATGGAAGAATATTCTCTGTAAGAACATCAATATCAAATATGTTGTAAACTTTCTTTTAAATGCAAAGTTAGAAAATACCCTTAATTAACATGGATGATTTTTCTCCTAGTAACCATGACTTTGAGAGTTTTTATGGTACTGCTTTCCATAATCAAAATGACTTGTATTTTTAATCTCATTTTGGTTTTCATCTTCTTTCAAAAATTATCAAATATAATGATTTTCATATTTTAATTGTTTACTTGTAGGGTTTCTTAATTGCTATTGACAGACAAAATAAAAAGAGATTCCTCCCATCTAGTTACTGTTCTTTCTTCTATGGTAGCAATGCTTTCTTTTTTGTTTTTTGTCTTTTTGTTTCTTTTTTTTTCTTCAGCAACAGGGAATTTTAATCACAAAAGAAAACTGAATTCATAAACAAAGCTCTGTATAATGACCAGGTGGTATACTGTAAGCATATTCTTCTTGTATGCTTGGATTTTGCACTGTATAAGTCAGAGGATTTTTCAATGCAGATTGATTGGCATGATATTTCCTTTAGTCAGCTCAGCGCTTTTTATTAGTTTTACCCTCTAATTCCCTGTTAACAGTTGTATATTCATTCTCCTGTCAAATAGCAAGAAAAAAGCATTGCCTGTGTGATTTCTTTTTTTTTTTCTAAAGACTCGCTGTCTCAGCTGAAGTTCAGTACTGAGGTATCTCAGTTACTAGGTGGAGAGAAACTCTTTCTCGTTTGGATACCACTCACACTTACCACCCTATTCCCTGATCTCTTTCCAGGAATATGTTAAGCTGTGTAAAAGTGTATTATCTGTATGTTTGTTCCTTTATGCTCTTCTGTAAAAAAGGTAAATGGAAGTACTGTGCCCACTTCTAGAAGTGAGGATTTCTTCTTGAGGTATTTCAGTAGATTTAACTGGGAGAAGGAAGGCGGAGAGAAAGGTGGTCTGCCGTGGAAGTGGTGAGGTTTTATGGTCCTTAATTTCTAGGTAGGTTTGTTAATTAGTCTTGCATTCAGAAAGCCAAGAAATCCTTCTTTTGCCTGTTGACAAAGCATTCTCGTTATGAAGAGTCCCATGGTGCCAGAGAAACACAGAGGTTAAATTATTTTTTTTTTTTAGAGCACTCAGGAGTCTTTTAGGTAGTCTGGATTTAGGCTTTGCTAAATTGTGATGTCGGTTCTGACCATCTTTTAAAAGGGTCAGTGAGGAGCAGGACACGTACTACCATTATGCTACACTGTCTGAGGAGGGTTCATTACTAACGCAGAGGAGATGGCCTAATGTGTATTTTTAGTCAGAGTGAAAAATTGTGGGTGTCCTGTGTGGTTGTGCCTCCTTTTTGCTATAAGGAGTAGCAAAGCAGAAATTAGAAAGCAGAGATACTGCTGGACTCTGCCTAATAGAAGAGCCAGAGGGAGTGGAAGAAACAAGTGGCTCGGGGGAGACCTTATCGCTCTCTACAACTACCTGAAAGGAGGTTGTAGAGAGGTGAGGGTCCGTCTCTTCTCTCAAGTGACAGGCGATAGGAGAAGAGAAATGACCCCAAGTTGCGCCAGGCAAGGTTTAGATTGGACATTGGGAAAAATTTCTTCACTGAAAGGGTTATCAAGCATTCAAACAGGCTGCCCAGGGGAGTGGTGGAATCGCCATCCCTGGAGGTATTTAAAGGACGTGTAGATGTAGTGCTGAGGGACATTGTTTAGTCGTAACTTGGCAGTGCTAGGTTAATGGTTGGACTTGATGATCTTAAAGGTCTCTTCCAACCAAAATGATTCAATGATTCTAAAAAGAAGCTCAAAGGCCACCCTAGAAGGAATCAGTAACACTTTAGCTTACAAGAAGCTCCCACTAACAGCAGCAATGAGGAGTGTGTTGATATTGGTTGGGGTGTCTACCCATCCACTTTTCAACAGTTCTTTTGTCCACTGTGTGGTGGTGCAAAGGCCATCTGGGCTTTTTAGGACTCTCACCCAGTTAAAAAAAGGAATTTGTAGTTTTTGACTTGAGGCAAAAAGGGGTTTGTTTCTCATCTTTTGTGTTCTTTTAACTTCCAGTCATGTATAGATGACAGTATTGCCAGAAGCCAAGAAGGATATTGCTGCTACTGTACTTCTAGAGAACTAAACTATAAGCAGCTTCAGAAATATTTACAGCACCAATTTTGTTCTTCCTAACAAATTCCACTTCCTCTAAGCTTTGAGAGTAAGGAAATGGTTCCATCTTTATTGTGCCACCTGTTCATGACAAGGGACGGGAAGGATCTGAGAATGCTGAGCTTTTGTTGTGTCAACCTAATGCTACCTTGGGGAAAAATAATTTGAAACTATCCTTGAAGTTACCTTGATGGATTAGAATTGTAACAAGGGGAAGGTTACATGAGAAAGCTGACAGGCTGCTGACCTGCTTTGCTGAAATAACAATGATCAGAGAAGCTATTTTCAGTGGTTAATTTAAGTTTTCTGACAAGTACGAAGAAGTATAGATGCTGAATAGTCCAAGGTCAAATTCTACTAAAATGTTTTGATATGTTGCTTGTGTCCAGAGATCCACCAGAAATTAGACATCAAATTCTAATATCTTTCTCTCCAATTGACAACTGTCTCACACCATTGAAATACCACTTATTTTCTAAAATTGTTCCAGATTTGCACCTCAAACTTATGGAACCAGTCATCTGCCTAAGTGGGCACAGAAGTTCGCTGTGGTATTCTGTTACAATATCACTAAACTACCGTCTTCTCCCTGAAAGAAAAGTAGTCTTATTCCTATATTGCTTAACATCTCTGCTCATAAAAAGCTATTAAAAATCTCTTTCCATTATTTTCTTGTCTACTTCATAAATTCACTTTCTCTGATAATATTTTTTTGCTCTTGAAGGGCCCGGGAGCCTTGAGGGGAGCAGAAGAGTTCCCATTGATGTTTGTGAGAGTTTGGGTTTGGTTTTTTTCATTTTTGTATACCACACTTTCATCTTTGCATATCACCCTACTAAGCAGAGTCAGATGCAGAACCTTGCAAACAGATTGGCTTCATGAACACCCAGAAGCTAGTCCTTTCTTCTAGTCCTTTCTTTCCTCTCTTTTTTGCCTCCTGTTTATTCTTCTTTCCAGTTCCAGCTCTGATTGTGTAGCCTCTCTTATCCTGAGATTCCTTTGTTTGATAAAGTCAATCTAAACTTGCAGACAAATTTGCTGAAAAATTTTCATTTGGGATTTTTAATGTTACGTTTGAAAGGAGGAGATGACAGTGCTGTTGTCCTTTTTTTACAAAACTCTTCCTATGTAGGAGATAAGAAATATACCTGAGAAGATCCAAATCTTCATCATCCATCAGAAAACTTCTAAATACTGTGAATTCTTTTTTTTTTCTCAATCTCTCCTTTTGGATTTCATTTCCAAGGAAAACTTGAGATCAAAACCTTAAATACCTATGTGCTGCATCTCTTTAGTTTTTCTTCTTTTGTTAGCTATGTTAGTTTTTGATTGCACTGCAATTTGAACCAACTCCATGTGTTATTTAAGAGCAATCATATTTCCTTAAATAATTGGACATTACAATGCAGCTGAATTTAGGCAAATGTGTATTACATGGTTGTTTGCCATTCTCTAACTTGTTCATCAGCAAGGCCCTGACCAGCTTCGTAAAACTGCTTGAAGACCAGCAATTTTATTCAGCTTTAAATCTAAGCTGAAGAGATGGTGTTCAAGTTTCCAAGATAATTCTCCTCATTAAAAAAAAAAAAAAGGAATAAAAATTTGTGTGGGAAATAACAAGTTGTTTTGTGAATAGTGCAAAGTCACAAAAGTTTGTGTGGAATAGAGAAGCAGGATCTACTCTCCTGTTTTTCTTCATGCCCGCACATTTTAATATACTTGCATATATATAAGAAGAGTGTATATATATACATATATACTCTTTTTTTATATGAGTTCAACATAGTGTATGTTTAATAACATTTTTTTTCCTCTTTCAGCATTTCTGAGGCTCTCTCACATGTACCTTCACACAGATGAAAAAGAGACAGAGCTCATACTTAGGAGAAGATTAGAAGGGAGAAAAAAATTCTGCCAAGCATGCTGTGTCTGATATGTGTTTCACTCTTGTGAAATACAGGCTTTAGGGATGGATGCCAAAGAAGCTTAGGCTTTTTCCCCCCTCCTTTTTTTCCTGGGTTTGACCCCAAATTGTAAATTCCTACTAGAGACTGCAAAGGCGTTTACAAATGAATGCCCAGAGCTATGTTATTAGCACTCCAGTCTTCATTTTATGTATTCCGTGAGAATTATTGTAGTTTATATTGAGTCAGTACTGAACACTCAGAGAAAGCTGCATGGGTAAGCTGCCCCAAGCCTGCACAAATGTAAAAATAAATTGGGTTTCAAATACAATTACTTGTTCTAGGTAACAAACAACTACTTCTAAGCCTTTGCTTCTGAAGCTGGTTTTGGCATTTTACACTGATTCAACTCTCTCAAGCAAAGTAAGCTTCTTTTCTCTTGGAAGGAAGACTGTGCTGCAGGGTTCAATTACAGAACATCTTTGAGTCTCTAATTAAATTGTCTCTATTATAATTATATGACTTTTGAACATAAATCTTCCAAATGTTTTTGAACATCTGTGAAAAGTTCAACATTTTATTAGGAGTTTAGCTGCAAATTATTAGACGTTCCTAACATTAGGAATTACACACGGCTTATCACAGAGTAGGTTAAATGAGTAGTGGTGTGCTAGACTTGATATAGAGTTAGTAAGAATATCACAGTATGATGCTTTTCTTTGTCATTCATTTCATTGTCAAGGTGGCTCATTTCAGAGGTAGCTTGTTACAGTTTATCATGTAGACAGAAGGTATCTGTTACTTGGGACACCTTAATCTAACAGAAGCAGGCATACTGCATCTGCAGTAAAACTTGGTGAGTAACATTTTTAAACTAATAAAGCTTCTTGAAACATTAAAAACCCAAACAAACCAAAAATTAAGCCCACATTCATTGAGTCACAGCAAGACCCACCTAGCTAGCCTACTCTCCTGCCTCTGCCCCAGTGTATAACCAATGTGTTTTGAAGAATCCGTGAGCACGTAGTGAAACTTTTCAACTGTCTAGTAATTTGGGCTGGAGGATCTCATCAACAGAGAAATCTTTGGACTTGGTAACCCTTTAAGCTTTTTTTCCCCTTCCTTTTTTTTTTTTTAAATAAAAAATTAATCTTGTTGAATTTTTAAACATATTTATGCATTAAATGTCAGCACTTTTGGTGACAGACTGTGCCACACTAACCACTTTACAATCCTCTCGTTCCAAGGCAGTTTTAGTGTGAATTTTGCACTTCACAAATAGGCATTTCATTTCTGGCCTGGTCAAGAACTCTTTACTGAATATCTTCTAGCCCTAGTGATTCATTGATCTTTGCTTTAAAGCCTTTTCTACTTACATTTCAAACTGACGCAGATCTGTTCAGCACCTCCCTTGGAAACAGAAGCTTCTACGTGGGAATCTCTCCAAACTTCAGCACAGCAAACAGGGAGACAAATATTTCCCTTAGTCTTCTGCTGTAGCCTCACCTCCTCTGAATGTTTTCTTTATACTTTGATAATCTATTGGCCCTCCATACTCTTTGCTAGACTTTCTTCTCCCAGTGCACTTGTCATTTCCTTGACTTTCTTAGAGGCTATTCCTCAGTCCTCTTTTATTTTTTTTTTTACTTTATTTTAATTTAATTTAATTTTAATAGAGAAGCTATTAGTTAATGTCTGATTCTCTTTTTCTTCTTGGAGCAGGGGAGGGGGAAATGTATGTATATTTTCTATATACACATGTGTTTATTTTCTATATATGTGTGTGTGTGTAGCTCTATAGATGCATAAAAATATTTTCCCGAGGGATGTTTTATCATTTCTAATAAGCTTCCTTATCTTGCTCATTAGAGATAGTGGCAGTTTTTGGTGTGAAGTCTTTTTCTGAGACATGCGGCCTATTTGCATAGAGATTACAACACCTGGGTATTCATTTGCAAATATCTTTGCAGTTATACATTACACAATATATGACTCAGGGTCAAATCCAATAAAAAGGGGACTTCATTGAGCAACCTGCAGAGTAGTAACAACTCTTTCACTGATTTTTCAAAAAATACAAATAATTCAAAGTACTCTGAAGCAATTACAGGGTACTTCTTCAGGAGTAATGACGTGTAGGTGCATTGTGTTTTCAAGAGTCAGAGAAGTTGCCTCAGCGGTGCTTATTTCAAAGACAGGGAACTACGTAAGATTGAAGGACCGGTCTGGAAGAGATGAGGCAGACATAGGTATAAAATCTTGCCAATCTGCTGGGATGCTCTTCAGAAATGCTTTGTGCTGTGTGTTGTAGTAATAACATAAAATATTACTATGAGGTTGTTAATTTGTGAAGAAGTTCAGATGACTCAGTACAAATACATCCTACCCTTAGACAGCTGGTTGACTTGATAGTTTGTTGCTTACCAGGGCTACGTTCCTGAAAAGTTATAGAACAGAGAGGTGGGTAATCCCTGTTTGAGTCCACTGGGAACTTGTTTCCTTGCCAAGACATGCCTTTGTCTGTAGACAGGTGTCTATAAATATTGCATGTGCATGCATGTGTGTATGTAGTCATGCACTAATGATCATTTCAACCATTGCAACCCTCTTGCCTGCACAGAATGGTTTGTAGATTAAACAAGAAATGACAACATCCCTTTAGTTTATACTGTCTATGGAAATCAAACACAGTGACTCCTGAAATCTTTTACTGCCTGGGTGAAAAAGCAGATAATATTCTTGGATATGTAAATGTCTTCAGTTAGACAGAAATGATGCTGAAGAGACAGATTTTTTTCATTATTTCAGTTACAGTTGATTTTACAGGCACAACTTAAAAGCTGACTAAAGTATAATAGACTTAAAGCTATATTTCAAGACAGAAAGAAGCTCATTCTATTTTTACTGATATTTAATAGATGCTATTTAATCACAATGGGGAAGAATTACTTGAATAACATGTATAGAAGATACTTCATAACATTATTCAATACATAACAATGCTAAATTACTGTATAAATAATACCATCAACTTAGCCAGTGAATGGCACTCAACTGCTTTCTAATATGAACTCGCTAGTATAATTGCCTTTCTGATTAGTAGTGGTCTCTAGATTAATTACCATTTAGTCATGTCACACCAACAGTCTGCAGTGGTTCTTTCTCCGTTATCTAGTGCCTCTTAGATTACAGATTTGCCTAAAGGCTCACTTCTGCAAGTATTTCTACATTGCAATATGTCATATATAAAATTCTTTTGTTGCTATAAAGTCACTTTTACCAATATATTACAAATATACTTCAAATCTTTATAAATTGCTTTTCTTACTGCATCTGACATGCTTAGGTATAAAATCACTTTTTTTTTAAATATAGATTTTTGCTGAAATTTTTTTCTGCATGCATTTTATTTTCTCATAAAGCAAAATTTAAAAGCAATGTATTATTTATAAGAAATCAACATTTATTACGAAAGGTGTGATATAAAACATTGGTCTTATTGAAACAAGCTTACTTTCTTATTTTCCTACACTTCCTTCTATTCAGTCCTGTCATTTGGTAACCAATTTAACTTTGCAAAGAAAAAGATATTACTCAACAGTCAGAATGTGATGTTTTTAATTTACTAAGTAGGAAGTAGAAGTATGAAAAGAAAACTTAAAACATTGCTGGCTGAGTTTTTCACAGCAAAGAGAGCATGACTCTGCTAGTTTTGCTGTGAAGTATGCCTGGGTTAGTGTGGGTTTTTCCACAGAGGCATAATGAAAGTTTGAAACTTTTCTGAAATGGGTATGCGTTCTTCCTGCCCTTTCCTTAGATTACAAAAAGAGAAAGGATTTGTTTGGCTTTTTGGAAAAGATCATGAAGTCATTGAAAATCTAATTAATGCAGAACACCAATCTGGAAGTGTACTATTAAATACTGTTATAAATGTGGGCTTATTCATTTTGATTTTATAATTTTTTTTAATTTTGCTAATGCACTAAATGTAAATGTAAGTTGAGGCAGTGAATCTGTTTTCAGTTCTCCCTGTTTTGACTAGTTATTTTTTGGTGTTCCTGAATATGGGCTGGTTTTGTCTAATGAGTTTGTGAAGGAAAACTCTTGTTTGCAATGACTGGACTATTTTTCAAATTGTAGTGGATTCTAAGGTTTAAGTTGTTTCAAAAAGGACTGGACAAATAAATGGAAGGAAAAATGCACCAAAATCTATTTAGTACAAAGTCATTACATGGCTGATGTGCTGATTGAGACATACATTGCTGGACGCAGAGGGGAAGTATTTCCTATCCGTATTTTACACTCTTGTCTACATATCTGCTATAGAATTTATATGTTTGTTTGTTGACAACAATTATTTAGACACTTTTGAGAAAGTGTTTTTGAATTCCTATTATCTGGTGAAAGTTTGTCTTTAAAGTGGACATCTGGTTCTTTATTTCTCTTGTGTGTTACTTAGTTTATCTGCCTGAAAGGTTGGAAACAGACATAAAAACCAAACACAGCTTCAAGTAGCTAATTCCATCTTTTTCATAGTCTGTAGGAATCTTGACCATAGCAATATCTCAGATTTCTGGTGCTGGTGTAACACAGGAACATTGTACTTTTAAAAGAAACAAGTTATGGGAAAAGTAAAAAAAATCAGATGCTTTGAAATTGTAATCACCCCACTTTTCCCTCTTTAGTACAGCAAGACACTTCATATCTTGTGTCTCCATTGACTTTATATTTTCTTTGATTTTTTTCCTAAGTCTAATATCAATTTGAATTTTATTAGAATTGCAGAACTAAATTAATCTGTATTCCTGAGTTCTTTGCACCCAGATCCCATGCCTAATCCCCGGGTCTTAATGCAAGTTCAGAGCTGATGTAAAATACTTGAAAAATCTTGGCCAAAGCATTGCCATGGTCTCCTCCCTTCAATCCTTGTTCATTCATGTGTAGTAGGTCCTAGACATCTAGGGACATACTTAATATGCTTTATCTCATTTGGGAATTTTCAAGAACTGCGTTTTTTTAAGTTTCATTAAGGAGAATGAGGACTTTTTTGATTGGGTTTTTTGTTTGTTTATTTTATATATATATTTATTTTCTGCTGTAGATTATACTTAAAAAAGGGCACCTGTCCTAAAAAGGGCAGTTGAAATTTTGAGAGCATAAAGAATATCTTAGTAGTATAAACAACAGGACAGGGAGAATTTAGGGTCTGAATTCTTGTTTTTCTAGCCTGTCTACCATCAAAGCAAACGTGATTATTTTCTGTTGTAATTTATAGAGATACAAGTACTTTTAAATATTGTTATTCTCATTTGGTCTTTTCCTCTGTGGAATTGTGCTGGCTTATAGCAATGACACTATTTTAGAAACAAGAAGGGGACAAACAAGTATCTCAGTCAAAAGAAGTACTCTAACAGAAAAAGTCCTCTGATATTCCATTGATTTTCACTGTTGCTTTGTACTTTTTTTTTTCCTGATTCCAAAATTATATCAAATAGATGAATCCATTACTTAGTTCAGTCACAAATATTTGTTGAAAGTTCAGAAGTACTTCATGTTCAAAGACGTGTCTAATTGCATTCTTACCCATACCTCCACAGATGTCTATGGGAGATATCTGTGTACTTGCTAATTATCTTTGGAAAAAATTGACCTAATGGTTCAATTCTTTACTTTAATTGGCTTGTTTTTATGTCTGCTCTAATCTTCCTCTAAAATAGAACTGGATTTTAAAGCTTCAATAGTTGATAAAATTTTTATCAGCTTCATGCCCTGCTGTAACTGATAAAATGATCCCCTCATTCTGATGCAGAGGGTTGATATAAAATCTCTTCAAAATATTTCAAGAATTCATGTCAACACCTGGCTTGTAATTGCATGAAAGGATTTTGAGCACAGCAACTGACCTGCAAAGAATGTCAGGGACCCTCAAAGTACTAAAATTCTTTAAAAGTATATCTATCTTTATTAATGTTTTGAAGTCTTAATCAGCAGTGAAGCACCTGAATATACTACAATTAAAAGCAACAAAAATGTAGCTTTGAAAATCTTAACTCCGGCTTCGAACTTTGTAATCTAAACTGAAAGACTCTTTGTAATGACTCAAATTCAAACAATCCCATGAAGTTTAAAAACACTATCCTGTTTACATCGGATTTAAACAGGCTTGCTTGTGGGCTTGGTATTGTTCCTTAATTTTTTCTATATAACGTTTTAGCAATTTATTGCATCTGTGTCTCTGAAGTAATTTATATGCAAGTATATTTGTAAAATTTATTGGTATCATCCAACAAATTATGCTAAGTGCTTACACTGTATTTTAAACAAAACTGCAATAGCTGCTCCATAGCTTTCTGGTCCACTACTCTTTCCCATATACGTAACAAAAGCAATGTGGGTGTAATGAAAAGCTGATTGCAGCCACATTTGAGTTAGACCTTGACAAAGGTTTTCCTGTGAAGATGGACAAAAGTATATCAGCCAGGTGATTCCACGGCCATGCTTTTAGTGCCTTTGACCAATTAGGTCATTGATTCTATATTGTTTATTATATAATATTCAAGTAGGTCAGGTTTGTGTATGCATAAACTAGTTGTGCACGGTGCATGCTGCCTGCTCCAACTGCCTGATGTTGAACATCTGGGCAGAGGCGCTTTGTGCTAGTCTGCTGCACAACACATTCAGGAATGTTAAGTAGCAAATAAGCTCTGCCTCAGGATAGTGTTGCTGATGTTGATAATATTGGTGTGCCCAAAGGAATTAGCATGCTTTCTTAGACTCTGGTCCAACACGTTTTTATTCACATGAGTAAAATTTTCTCACTGGAGTATTCCTATGGTAATCAGCAAACCTTCTCATGGCAGTAAAAAATAGAAAATAACAAAACCAACTAGTTATTTGCCACAAAAAATCCCTCCACTTAAAATTCCCATAGTCAAGAAATGTTTTTTAACGTGGCTCCCTAAGGAGAGGGAGATAAGGCTTATGCAATCATGCTGTCCTCTTTCTGGCTGTGTCTCTGGGTATCTTCTTCCTTGCAGTTTGATTCCATTCACTATGCTGGTTGAAATTAGCACAAAGGGTGAGAGGTCCCTGAGTATTACAGTCTTTATAACTATAATCAGCCCAGCAGAAAAGAGATTAATGAGGCTGAGTCTAAGAAAGCATGCTTCACTTCGATAAACACCAACGATCTACACGGGCAGGACACAGAGCATCAAGAAAAGCCTTGCTTAGTACCTACAATCTAAAAAATTATTTCTAATATGGGAAACCAGTCATCATTATTTCTGTTGCTCACTGAACTACTTTGCTTGAAAAAATGGGGACTATGTGAAATAAATTGTATGCTTCTAACTAGGAATATACTGAAAGAAATTTTACATTTTTCAATTTATTCAAAGTGTTAAATATTTTTTACATTCTTGCTTTCCAGAGTTTTATTTGGAAAAAAAAAAAAAGTAATGAGTAGCTGCTAGCAGGTTCCTAGGAACTTCTGAATATCCCAGTGGAGAATATGACTCACAATCAAAAAAAAACCCCAGACCTTTAAATTTGTACTAAATCAGTCAGATTTAGTATGTGAACTACAACTGCACCTATAAAGTTAGGTGAAAGGAGGGAAAAGGAGTTGAGCACAGCTACTGTGTTCCTCCTGGAGATGTGGGACTACTTTGTGATCCCAGGTATGTATGAGTAGTGTGTCTATGTAATTTCATGTTATACCGCCACCTGGTTCAGCAGGAAATACAGTGCCTAAGAAAAACAAA
>VFFE01007705.1:2166948-2199708 GCA_008921705.1 Burhinus oedicnemus
TTTTTTTTTGGTTTTGTGGTTTTTTTTTTTGTTTTTTTTTTTTTTTTTTTTTGTGTTTTTTTTTTTTTTTTTTTTTTTTTTTTTTTTTTTTTTAATCTCAGTTGTCTGGTCTACTACTTTCTCTTCATTCTTCTCACTGGAAGTGTTCCATTTTTCCTTTTACTATTTTTCATTTTGGCCTTTTCCATTATTGCTGCAGCACTTTACAGTCTGAAATTGCTCCTCAATCTAAATCTGCATCTCTCCATATTCATTCTATCTTGGATTCAAATCCAGGTCTCTTACAATGAGTATCATAATTACAAATAAGACTCATGAATTTTAGGTAAATCAAAACTTCTGCAAAGAACCACCTCTTTTGCAGCATTAGGAGATATTTATCTTCCAGAATTTTCATGGTTTTGGAAAAAATGTACTTACTCTGCTGTCTCAGCTAGGCCTAGTTAAACACTGTTCCAATTTCTTTATGTACCATAATAACTCAGTAGTTCATCTTTTTGCTTCTTCTTTCTTTCTCACATCCCACTATATCCATGCTAGAATCTACACGGCATGTCCAGTGAATTTTGCCTGTTAAATGGCTTTAGCTGCTGCTGTCTTCTCACTACCAACATTATCTTTCCTGAGCCTCACTTTTTTTCTAATTTCTGTCCCAAGTATCTTGGTGGATACCACCTCTTACAGAATAGGATTTTAGCTAGGCTTTTAGTAAGAAGAGATTTACTAGCAATGCAACTGCCTATGTGAATTCAGTTATGGGTTGCAGCTCCCAGCAGATTCCAAGCATCCCTAGGCATCTCACCAGTTCTGTTAAAAAGACCATGCTGTATTCTTTAAAATATCATGGGCCAATTTTAAGCCCCTCAAATAGAGACAGTCGCTTTCCGCACTTCAGTCCTTCATCTAGAAATTACACGTGAATTTTGTTTAAGCTGTAGGTACATTACTGTCATGTAATTAACCTACAAGAGAAGGATAATTTAACTAGAAAACTATATATAATGCAGGAGAGATTTTTTTTACAGTAAGCACTACAACATTTCTGAGGAATAGAAAAATTAGTTTATTATGGTGATAAACAATTAACACAAACCAGACTTTCAGTGGGTGTGGATGCGGGATATAAAGGCAGAGATTCTGACACCTTAATGTCTTTGACTCTCCGTATGCAATTGCTGATTCTAACTGTCTGTAGTGCGCAGGTGCTTGTGTGCAGTGGTATATTGAAGTGACTGTCAGTGATGCCAAGGTCTACATTTTTTCAGTCTGGAGAATCCACAGCCAGTTGTGGATGCAACAGTATTGTGGGGCCAGTGCTAGATATATATAGATTGCAGGTATACTTGAAATTGAGTTAATTATGTGCGATTATTAAGCCCTACAATACATGTATGGAGTACTCCTACACAGTGAGTGCAGTGTTTAGGCAAATAAGTGCCCAGGTAATCCTGGATTCTGGAGATGTCTCTGAGTAGTACTCACAAGTACCATTCTGAGAGTTGAGTATTATAAATCCCGTATTGAAAGAAAGTGCCTTCAAAAGAATAATTCATAACTGTATCCATGGCTTAGCTACATTTCAATGCCTTTTCACTATTAAAAAGCATCTTCTTCAGAAACAAAGTGTGTGTGTGTTTGTGTGTGCATGTGGAGACTGTGCTTTACTACAGTGTGTCATTCATGCAAGGCTTTAAAATAAACAGACTGTAGAAAAACAACTGATATCCTACCTTCTGTACAGTGGAAAGCTCTTGCTTGTCCTAAAAAAAACCTCCTGATCATTTTCTCCCTCTCTTTAGGCTCTTATTCTTTTTGCACTTTTGCATCTTTGGAGGCAATCTTTAACAATCGTCTCTCATTCACATGCATACATGAGACTGATGGTGAGCCGGTGAATACTGACAGTATTCCTTACCTTAAACTCAGTCGGATGTCTGTTAGCAGGTTCCAGAGTGAGCAGCAGGACAGCAGAATACAGAAAAAGAACTGGAGAAGAGGGGTAGACCCGTAGAAGACAAGGTTTGCTTGGCTTATAGTAGTACCAGAGAAATACTATTGTAAAGAATTTGGTGCCCCACGGATGTGCATAAGGTGGCAAAAAGAAGCAATAACCTATTTTGATATTTGTTATTGTGCATTTTGAGTTCCATTGCCTTGAGTATATTGGACCAGAGGCTTTCTTATTTTTTAGTATCTGTAGACTTGTGAAGAGGAGCACAGAAAATGAACACAGTATACAGTTATAGGTGTTCTTGTACAACTCACAAGAATGTTTCATTAACTAACTAGCTTATTTTTTTAAAAAAACAGTGATTTTGGGGGGAATGGTGAATGAACGAAAAATGCAAAGTGAGAATTTTTTTCCTGTTTTCCTTCTTGTATTTTTGCATATACGAAAATTTTGTTTCTGAAAATGATTGTTGAATAAGTAGTAAAGCAAGCTTAAATCTCAAATTACTTATGCAAGTGTTGACCGAAAAAAAAAATCATTAAAGTGAGCCACGTTAAACACCTGAAGTGCTGAGAGAGCTGAATCAAGAGAATGAAAATCTTCCACTGAACACCTTATCACAAAACCGAAGCATCATACCAGTCATTCTAGTAACATTTATATTTCAGTATTTTGATAGTTTGCTCTATGCCTGTCCTGGTTTGAGGTAAAACAGGACCAATTTTGTTCACTAACTTTACTTTTTAGCTAGGCCTCTTCTAACTGCTGAAATTAACAGCATGTTGTGCAGAAAACTGTTCGTTCTCAGAGTGATAAGACCCATGTTTATAGTTGATGCTAAGGAATGGGATGCAGAGAGGCTCTTGCTTATACCCATTGCTATAACAACCAAGGCCAGACAACTTGGTTATTTGCCCCGTTGGAGGGTCGGAAGCGGGAAAGTGTAGAGGGGTCACACCTGCGGGGAGGAGGGGACAGGACAGGTGACCCAAAACTGACCAACAAGGGTATTCCATCCCATCTGCCTCATGCTCAGTATAAAAGCTGAGGGATCAAAGGGTCAGCCCTCTTTCTTCAATGGCCAGCGTCCAAGGAGAACTCTGTCTCTGCATCTTCCTTTGATCCTGATCCTGAATCCAGATCCAGAATCCAGTTCCTGTCCATCACTGAGTCCAGTCTGGGACTTCCCCAGCGCCTGCTGGTGACGCGATTGTCATCCTGGGAGTTTGATATGGTTTTGTATATATTTCATTATTTTCTTTTTATTATTTTATTATTAATATTTCATTAAAGTAGCTTAGGTCCTTCTAAACTCTTAAGTCTCTCTTTTTTTCTCTCTCTCCTGCTTCCCTTTGATGCAGAGCAGGAGAGAGAGAGCATTTGTCGTTCCACCTGATGAGGCCAATCCGGCCCAAACCACGACAATGCCAAAGAATTCAAGCATGACATTTTTCACTCACAGTACGTATTTTTCAGAGAATGTTATTGATCTTTTATTACATTAATATTTCTGTGCATTTAATGTACTCATATAAGTTAAAAAAACCTTCAAAATAGAAAATTGATGAAGTTGGTTTAAAACATTCATGGGAAAAAAAAAGATAAGATCCCTTCAGCAGCCAGAACTCATTTGAATTCAAATATCTATAGTTGGAAGGGACCCGTAAGTATCATCAAGTCCACCTCCCTGCTCTTGCAGGACTACCTAAACTAAACTGTATGACTAAGAGCATCATCCAGACACTCCTTGAACTATTGACAGGCTTGATGCCATGACCACTTCCCAGAGGAGCTTGTTCCAGTGACTGACCACCCTCTCAGTGAAGAACCTTTTCCTTATGTCCAATCTGAACTTCCCCTGATGCAGCTTCATTCCATTTCCTCATGTCCTATCCCTGGTCACCAGAGAGAGGAGATCAGCACCTCCAACCCCACTGCCCCCCTTGAGGAAACTGTATACTGTGATGAGGTCAGCCCTCAGCCTTCTCTTATCCAAGCTGAACAAACCAAGTGACCTCAGCTGCCCCTCATAAGTCTTACCCTCAAGACCTTTCACTATCTTGATTGCGCTCCTCTGGACATACTTTAACAGTTTTATGTTCTTCTTATATTGAGGTGCCCAAAACTCTACACAGTACTTGAGGTGGGCTGTAGCAGTGCAATTACCTCCCTCGACCAGCTAGCTATTTCAGTGTGTGTAGACAATGTGATTTAGTTTTGTTTTCTGAATTGAGTTATGTTACTTTAAAAATAAATGCAATAACCAGTAGAAGTCCTGTAGAGAAGTTACTGTGGAGACTTCAACTCTTAATTTTCGTGACTAAAAATCTGTTACAATTCTGATTTCTTTTCTTCTGTAGTTAATATTCTTGTTCTCACTTATAATGATATACAAGAAAAACAAATTGTGTGTGTTTAAAGTATGACTATTTAATTTTTTTTTTCTTGCAGACATAAACAAATCATTTTGTTTATTAGAGTGACCCCAACTTGATTTCACAGGTCATTACTGAAATTCTGATCCTTGTGATTGCAAACGTCTCTTAAATTGCATGCACTTTTTAAAGTGAGATCGGAGATAATGTTTTCCATCCTCTACAGCTATTTACTGTGCTAGCGAGAAGAAGAGAGCAGTTGTCCTTCATTTATTGCTAGAGACAGTGTAAAGAAACTAATAGTTAGAGTCAAAGATTAGGAACTTGGCTTGTAGAAGGATAAACATTCCTTTGCTCATGTGCCATTTCTCAGTGTTTTATGGGCAGCAAGACTGCCTTCATCCTACATGTCCGACAAGCCCAAGCTGTAGAAAAGGAGCAATGGGTTATGGAGAAGGCTGGTGAACAGCTGTAAGAGGCTCAGAGGGGAGTGGGGTAGCTACTGGTAAAGGACTGCCTCTGAGCAATGGTAGCATATTCCCCTTCCCGACCCCTCTGGTCCTCCCTCACCTGACTCTGGCAGTATTCAGAGAAAGCATTGAAAGGTCTTATTGTGTGAAGAAAAAGTGGTAACTCTTCAGAGAAATATCTGGTGGTAACTCTTACAAGGCCGTGCTATTTTACTCATAGGTGTAGTTGCACTGTTTAGCTTTGCCTGAAAGTAAGAGTTCAGCAATCCCTGTAAAGAACCAGTTATATAGGTGCAAAGATAAAGAAGAAAGGTAGAGATAGCACTGTTCTCTATAAGCATGTATTGCACAAAAAGCTTTGTTTAAAAACAGTGTAGTAGAAGTCAAGCTCCAGGAAAACAGCAACACTGGAATTAAGGTTATTTGTGCAGTTTTATGTAGTCTCCTGCACCTTCCACTGCTTCCAGTGGCTATATGTTATGACATACCATGTAGTCCCATAACAGACACCATTTTTCTCCCCTATTCTTCATCCCTAGAAAAGAGGATTTCTGCCTCTTTTAGATTGAAGAGTGGATAGAATGCTGTTAATGAGTAGATATTTCATAGTTTCTTTTTTCCTACTTGTTCTAGGTCTCTCCTCCACTCCTTTTTTTTTTTTTCTTCTTTTTTAATATCGAGTGGTGGAGGGAAATCTTTTCCGGAAAATAAAATTATTAAATCTGTCTATATGGATCATTACTCTGGTATCTAAGCATTTCAAAACCATTATTTATCTTTATTATCACTTCTCACAAGGGATTTGTATTACATCATTTACAACAGGAGAATTGAATCACTGTAAAAAAAGAAAAATGTAGAATATGTTTACGATTTTCAGTACCATAAGCAGTTTCAGATACACTCTGCAAAATGAACACTTTATCTAACACTTCATATATTCTAGCACGGCTTCTGTTGAGTGTTATTGCAGGCAGTAATGTAGTGCTCAGCAGTTGTGCTGATTGGGTATTTGTGACTTGTATTGGGCAGGAAGAAAACGTGGAACATAAAATTGACAAAGATACAAAGACCAATGGCAGGTCTAGCAAGTTTCATATACTGTTTTATTGTTGCTTTCAAGATGTGAAAAGAAAAAGTTGAAATGAAATTAAAATTGAAATTGAATTGAATTGTCAATGACATTTGCAGGATGCAGTACTTTCCATGCAATTATTAGAACTGTTTCTTATGCTTTAAAGTATTACAGATGTGGGGGTTTTTTAATCTTCAAAATATAAAATTTTTTTTTTTAGAAAAGTATTTAAATTGAGACCTTCTTCTTAGCATTTCCATTATTTCAAAAAATAAATACTGACAGTAAAAAAAAAATTGAGTCTAGTTTTTAGAGTTAGGTCTAGTGAGTTCTTCACAAAGAAATTCACTCATGCCCTATCTGCAGAAGCAACCTCTAAGTTTATCCTTTGATATTTTATGCAGGAAAAAGATGGGGAGTGTAAATATATCCTCAGGGCTGAGCAGTGGATATTAATAAATTTCCATTGGTCTCTCTGGGAGAACAATCATCTAGGAAATTAGCAAGAAAGAGTTAAGAAAGACATTGTAGTGCTTGTTCACAGTGGTTCTTGTTTCATATGTTGAATGCTGATAAAGATTAATACCAGAGCTCCCTTTGTCCATGGCTGTGGGGACTTTCCCGTTGCCAGGGATACGCTGAAATAAAACAGAAATGGTGGGGGGTTCAGAGCTCCCTTTGCCCACAGCTCTGAGGATCTTCCAGTGGTCTGTGAAAATCATGACAGGTTACAGAGATGGTGGGGGGTTCAGAACTCTCTTTGCCCATGGCTGTGGGGATCTTCCTGCTGCCTGTGAGACCATGAGACTATGACAGGTTTCAGAGGTTGTGGATGGTGCAGACCTCCCTTTGTCCACAGCTGTGGGGACTACCCAGCTGCCAGAGAGACCATGATAGGTTACAGAGAGGGTGGGTGATGCAGAGCTATCTTTGTCAGAGGCTGTAGGAACCTTCAGTTCTGGAGACCATGACTGGTTACAGAGATGATGGGTGGTGCAGAAATCCCTTTCTTTGTCCATGGCTGTATAGACCTTCCAGTTGCCTGTGAAGACCATGAGACCATGACAGGTTAGAGAGATGCTGTGTGGTTCAGAGCTCCCTTTGCCCATGGCTATGGGAATCTTCTGGTTGCCAGGCAGACTTTGACAGGTTACAGAGATGGTGGGTGGTGTGATTGTCTCTTTGTTCACAGCTGAGGGATCTTCTAGTTTCCTGTGAGACTATGAGACCATGACAGGTTATAAGGAAGGAAGGCAGTGCAGAGCTCCTTTTGTCCACACTGTGGGGACAATCCAGCTGCCTATGGGACCATTACATAGTACGGACTGGGGCTATGTGTGTTTTCTTAGATTTAGGTCAATATCCTTGTACGAAGCTACAACATTCTCCGTCTAACTGGCATAGGAGGAGGAGATCAGGAGCATGTCATGATCTGGTCACATTCCTGTCCATAGCTGAAGCTGTCAAAAACAGGAGAAACAGCAACCAGAGCTGAAACCCTCTGTCGCCACAAATCCTGTCTTCCTGTGCAGGACTTTTTCAGCCTCAGACCAAGGATCATAGAATCATAGAATCATAGAATCGTTTAGGTTGGAAAAGACCTTTAAGATCATCTAGTCCAACCATTGAACCTACTCCACCAGGTCTGCCACTAAACCATGTCTCTAAGCACCACATCTACACCACTTTTAAACACCTCTAGGGATGGTGACTCAACCACCTCCCTGGGCAGCCTCTTCCAATGTTTGGTGACTCTTTCCGTGAAAAATTTTTTCCTAATGTCCAGCCTAAACCTCCCCTGGTGCAACTTGAACCTGTTTCCTCGTGTCCTATCGCTAGTTACTAGGGAGAAGAGACCAGCTCCCATCTCACTACAACCTCCTTTCAGGTAGTTGTAGAGAGCAATAAGGTCTCCCCTCAACCTTCTCTTCTCCAGACTAAACAATCCTAATTCCTTCAGCCGCTCCTCAGAAGACATGTTCTCCAGACCCCCCACCAGCTTTGTTGCCCTTCTCTGGACATGCTCCAGCACCTCAATGTCCCTCCTAGACTGTGGCACCCAAAACTGAACACAGTACTCAAGCTGCGGCCTCACCAGTGCTGAGTACAGGGGCACGATCACTTCCCTACTCCTGCTGGCCACACTATTCCTGATACAGGCCAAGATACCGTTGGCCTTCTTGGCTACCTGGGCACACTGCTGGCTCATGTTCAGCCGGCTGTCCACCAGGACCCCCAGATCCTTTTCTGCCGAGCAGCTTTCCAGCCACTCCTCCCCAAGTCTGTAGTGTTGCCTGGAGTTGTTGTGATCGAAGTGCAGGACCAGCACTTTGGCCTTGTTAAACCTCATGCAATTGGCTTCAGCCCATCGATCCAGTCTGTCCAGATCTCTCTGCAGAGCCTTCCTACCCTCAAGCAGATCAACTCTGCTGCTTAATTTGGTGTCATCTGCGAATTTACTGAGGGTGCACTCAATCTCCTAGTCCAGATCATCAATAAAGATGTTAAACAAGGCTGGCCCCAAAACTGAGCCCTGAGGAACACCGCTTGAGACCCGCCGCCAATTGGATTTAACGCCATTCACCACAACTCTCTGGGCTCGGCCATCCAGCCAGTTTTTAATCCAGCGAAGGGTACACCTGTCTAAGCCATGGGCTGCCAGCTTCTCTAGCAGAATGCTGTGGGAGACTGTGTCAAAGGCCTTACTAAAGTCCAAGTAGACAACATCCACAGCCTTTCCTTCATCCATCAGGCAGGTCACCTGGTTGTAAAAGGAGATCAGGTTGGTCAAACAGGACCTGCCTTTCATGAACCCATGCTGGCTGGACCTGATGTCCTGGTTGTCCTTCACATGCCATGTGAGTGCACTCAGGATGATCCGTTCCATGATCTTTCCTGGCACTGAGGTCAGGCTGACAGGCCTATAATTGCTTGGATCCTCCTTCCGGCCCTTATTGTAGCTGGGTGTCACATTGGCAAGCCTCCAGCCATCTGGGACCTCCCCTGTTGACCAAGACCACTGATAAATGATGGAGAGTGGCCTGGCAAGCTCCTCCACCAGCTCCCTCAGCACTCTCGGGTAGATCCCATCTGGGCCCATAGACTTGTGGCTGCCCAGTTGGTGTCGCAGGTCACTAACTGCTTCCTCTTGGATTATGGGGGGGTTATTCTGCTCTCCATTCCTGTCTTCCAGCTCAGGGGGCTGAGTACCCTGAGGATAACTGGTCTTACTATTAAAGACTGAGGCAAAGAAGGCATTAAGTACCTCAGCCTCCTCCTCAACCTTGTTGACAATCTTCCCCTCTGCATCCAATAAGGGGTGGAGATTCTCTCTGGCTCTCTTTTTGTTGTTAATGTATTTGTAAAAACCTTTTTCGTTATGTGTGACGACAGTGGCCAGATTAAGTTCTAGCTGTTCTTTCGCCTTTCTGATGTTTTCTCTGCATGACCTAACCATATTCCTATATTCTTCTGGCGTTGCCTGCCCCTTCTTCCAAAGGTGGTAAACTCTCTTTTTTTCCCTGAGTCTCAGCAAGAGCTCCCTGTTCAGCCAGGCCGGTCATCTTCCCCGCCGGTTTGTCTTATGACGCATGGGGACAGCCTGCTTCTGCGCCTCTAATACTTCATTTTTGAAGAAAGTCCAGATGTTCATCCCACATCTCCCAGACAAGCAGGAGATACCCATCCTGGGCCAACCACTGACCCCTCTGTGACATAGGCCACCTCAAGTGTTCTGCCAGCTGTGACATGGCCATAGCATCACTAAGGTTCATGCCAGAAGCTCATGTAGGGCTCAGCCCTCCCTTGGCCACCCAGAGAAAAATGTTGGGGACCTCCTTTTGCCCATGACTGTGGGGAAGTGCCAGCTCCCTGCAAGATCATGACAGGGCTGTCTTATCTGTCCTGTAGAGTGTTGTCATCTCTCTAGCTGAGCTTTGGAGGAGGCAGAGGACAGGAGCATGCCATGAACTGGTCATGTCCCAGTCCAAGCATCCCGCTATAATACATAGAATAAGGAAGAAAAGAGGAGCAGCCTACCTCCCTGGTCTCTTCTCCCTGCCTGCGCTCACCTGCATACTCACCTGGGTTTTATACCCATCCTGGGCTGGCCAGGTTATCAACCCCCTCTGTGATATGGCCAACATCAACATTCTGCGCATTTTGGTATGTCTGCAACATCACCAGGGCTAGTGCCAGGAGCTTGTGGCAGCCCTCTGTGACATGGCAATGACGCTCTGAACATCAGGAAATACTATTTTACTGTGAGGGTGACTGAGTACTGGCACAGATTGCCCAGAGAGGCTGTGAAGTTGGAGAAATTCAAAAGCTGTCTGGACATGGTCCTAGGGAACTGGCTGTAGGTGGCCCTGCTTTAGCAGGGAGGTTGGACCAGATGACCTCCAGAGGTCCCTTCCTGCCTCAACCATTGTGTGATTCTGTGAAAACCCAGAAAACAGTTAAGTGATAATTTCCCTCCACAGTGCTCTTCTCTTGACCTTGGTCTTGAAAAAAAAATTATTTTAATTAACACAATTAATTTAATTAACACAAGAATTCTCTTGCAGAATCAGAGACATTACACTCTCTGGATGCTCAAAATGTTTGATGTGGAAAAGGTGTCTCTTTTTTCTGTTGGTTTTGTGGTTTTTTTTCTTTTTCCTTTTTTCCCCCTCCCCAGAAGTAATTTTTCTTACTCACTACCTGACATTTCAGTCTGAGGACCAAATGAAGTTCCGCAGACAACCCAATTTGATTCATCTTCTAAGGACAGTCCATGCTATGCAGTGAATTTGATCTTGTAGAGATATAATACATAAGCACTTCACCTAAAGGCTACATGAGGAAAACGCGTATTAAAGCTTGTTTCCTTGAGCAACTTCTTTGCTCAATGTTGTTTGGGTGCAGTGCTTGAGCATCATGCATATTCCCGGGTCTAAGGAAAACTAACTGGAGGAAAAACAAAATACACCTTTTCATGTGACATCATACTAATACATGTATGGATCCTGAGCATGGATTAATGATTTTACGTTCACTGCAAGAAGTCTTCTGTTGTCTAAACTGAAAGAGTACTGACTAGTAGTGCACATAATCATTCTCTGGTACATCAGTATTAGCAAAAATTACACACCTACATGGGGCTGCAAAAGTTACTGCCAGCCAGAGACCAATGGGGTTGATGATCAGGAAAACCACTGTTGCTCTTGAGCACAAAGCATTCTCTGTGTGTGACCTCTTTTTAGGCTCTTCCCCTCCCCCCAACCCACAGCCACAACATTCTTTCAAAGCAAATCTCTCTAGCATTTTTCTTGAGCTGTTCTCTACCTTGACGTTGCTGTTCACTGGTTCTGTTCATTTTCCCTGGCTTCCCATTCAGTTACTCCTTTTCTGGATTCAGTCTCCTTTAATTATGTAGGTAACCTCAGTTCTTCCCATACAGTTTTCTTTCGTTACCCTGACTTCAGTCCCCTCTATTTCCTCATCTCCCATCCCATTTCTCAATCAGATTATTTCTTCCTTCTCAATCTCATTCTTAAGGTGTTAGTGCAAACTGACCCTTCTGTGATACAGTATCAGTCCTCTTTGAAATTTAGTTGTGTTTTTTCCTCAGTTCT
Source organism: Burhinus oedicnemus (assembly GCA_008921705.1). Taxonomy (NCBI): domain Eukaryota; kingdom Metazoa; phylum Chordata; class Aves; order Charadriiformes; family Burhinidae; genus Burhinus; species Burhinus oedicnemus. Next base: position 2,178,435 of record VFFE01007705.1, read on the forward strand.
ACCTGGATACTAAAATAGGCATCTTTATGAATACAACAAATAGAAGAAGGGTTTTGGTCTGTGTTTTTTTTTTTTTTTTTAAGAGACAGAATTAAGAAACTTTTCAAGGCAACTCAAGGTTTGCCACTCTAATCCTGTAATAAGTAATTTAGACATAAGGATTTGTAAATGTGCATTTGGACAATACAAGACAGGTCAGAAGTTTGAGAATTCTTATGGAGAATAAAATGTTTGGTGACCTTTTCTTCTGTCAAATTATAGCAAGTTTGCATTGATTATGTGTGAAACTGGATTCCCCCAGACCCTACCAAGATTTATCACTCAGCTGGGTTTGGTCAGATTATTAAAAGGAACATGCCCTGATTCACATTCCCCTAATTCAAAGCAGAAAATACCTTGATGATTTCAAAATAAATTTGCTAAGATTTGTTTTACATGGGCTAACCTCTCCCAGCTTCATTCATAGAAGATGGGCAGAGGTAACCAAAAAGCAGGATATTAGAAAGATGGCTGTTGTCCAGCCTTAACTATAGGTAACTCTAGCAAGCTTTCTTATAACAATGTGAAGGACACAAGGAATGTATCTATGCAGCCATTTAAAAACAGGTCCACACTAGCTTTAGGCATTCCTGCATCAGCAGGGGCGCTGGACTAGATGATCTCTAGAGATCCCTTCCAACTCTGAAAATTCCATGATTCTGTGATTCCATGGTCCCAGGTCGGCCAGAGGTGAGACCTCTCCAATTTGAAATATGTGTAGCTGCTTGAGCATGACACTACCCTGACTGTTCACTCAACCTAGCCCATTGACAAGGGGTTTTTAACACGATCAGATGGCTGTCCTGCATTGCAGAAGTGTTATGTTGCTGGCCAGCTTGGAGCATGGGCAAAGCAAGCTGGGGTCTTTTAATAAAGACTGGTTCAACTTCACAAGGATTGTGGCAGTGATATAAAAAGCACAGCTTGTTCTGGAGAACCTGTGTTATTGTTAGATGAGGATCAAAGGGCAAGAACCAATTAACACGTACTCTTAACTCAAGTGCTGTTTTATAGTCTTACAGAATCTTTTTTTTTTTTTTTTATGTCAAGTGCCAAAGTTTACCCAAGTGCTCTCAAAACAAATGAAAGAGCAGGCCATTTTGGGAAGCTTAAACTCAAAAACTTTCCATATTGCAAGCTGTTTAATCATGCACTCACCAGTGAGCACATGACATCACTGGAAAGCAGTGTTTGCTGAGTGACTTCCTTTTTAAAAAAACCCTAAAATACAAAAATGGACCTAGGAAAGAATTCCTTGGAATGAAAGTCAGGGAAGCTAAACATGAATGTTATTGTTTCCATAGATCTTTGTGTTAACTCATGCAATGTAAAGTGTCTTTTGCATTCATAATAAGTCTGCCAACTCTTTACCTCTATCTTACAACTAACTGCAGTGGTAAAAATTAGAGGGTAAAAAGTGGCTTTCCTATCAAGACTATATTCAATAACTGTTACCCAATACACCTGCTGTCATTTTGCCATAACAGTGCAGGATTTTTGTCCATGATCTTGTAAGAAACTGATACATCTCTGAGTCCCTGAGAACACGTTTTTTGGTGCCCTCTTATTTCTCTTATTACTTTTTAGAACTGAACTGTAGAATTGATTTGCTCTTTGAGAAACCTCCTTCACATTTTTGAGAGCTATTTTTAGGTGTTGTAGTGTTGTGTATGGAAATACCTACTGTAGGACTCTGTGTACCTTTCTCATTTGCCTTGTGTTGACACATGATTGATATCCTCACTTACCAACACACATATCACTGATACCTTGGAATTTTTTCTTTTTCTCCACCCGAAGATCAAAGGGGTTTATTGCCCCAAACTGAAGCATGTCAATATAAACCAATTACCTGTTAATTATTAGGTAATTAGGTAAATTATTTCTTCTTTATATTTATTCTTTGTATATACTGGTATTTTCAGGCTTGTTGTTACTGTAGTGATAAGGGATAACTAAGATCTTTGAAGGAAAAAGAGGTGTTGAGAGGGTAAGTAAATTGTGAAAAGATTTGGTATTTATTATTTAAATTGTGGAATGGATTACTTTTTCTGTGTGACATGTTGTCTCTTTAAATGTATTAATAGAGTAACATGATCATTATATGACAAAAAAAGCAATTGCGTACTAACTAAAGCAAGAAAAATTATAAATGTTGGGTGAAAAATGGTTTAAGTCATGCTGATGTTCTAAATATATGTTATAAAACTAATTGGTCTTATGTGTAGTTGGGTTTTAATTTAAATCCTTCCTCTTGCCCTCCCCCCCCCGCCTCCCCCAGTGATGTTACCATTTTTGGACCCTATATGCTATTTGTTTTGCCAGTAGAAAGTGAAAAGTTGCTTTGGAAGACCTAGCTGTGGTACATTAGGACACGGTACAAGTTGAAATGTTTTGAAGAAAGAACATGACCAAGGAAAGTATTTTTGCTCTTTATACCATGTTTTTCACTCCCTTTTCCTGCTGCACAGGACTGATCAGTGTAAGAAAAAAAACACAGCAAAGAAATAAGGAGCACAATAAGGAAAAGGAGAAGGTAAAGAGAAAAGGAGGAACGATGCTTTCCTGAGAAAGTATTATTTCTCAAAGACTGACTACACCATTTATGATCATCTAAAGCAACAAGGGATGCAGGTTTCAGCTGGGATCACTAAGACTTTAGTGATTCCTGGAAGTCCTTTGAATACAGGAATTACTCCAAGTTAATGCAGGGGGAACAGCAAGCCGAATAGCTTTTCAGTGATGATTTGTTCTATTGCTTAAGGTCTATGAATTTCTCTTGTAAGAAACACACTGGTATTTTATTTGATTTAAGTGAGAGACACTGACACTGATGGCGAGCATACAGAGCATTTGAACAAATCACTAAAGAGGTTACTGCATCCATATGTGTGTTGCTTCAGGGATTAGTTGAAACTGTTCAATGAGGCAAATGCCTAGATTTAAATATCCAACAGACTTGAGGAGGTTTGTGGGAGCTTAAGTAAAGAACAGAGTTGCTGTCTGTGTTCAGCAAAGACATTTACGAAAGGAATCAAAAACTGTAATAACCCAGTAAATTTTAAATCTGAGTCTGAGTGCTTGTTTCAGCGGCACGTGACTCATCTTCTAACTACATATGGAGGCATATTGAGATGCCATTTTCAGAACTAGTAACTTAATAAGCAATCTCTGAAGATTTGTAACTACCAAAAACTTACAAATTCTGAAATGTTGGTTACAATCTCCAATGACTTTTGTATCTTTTCAAAACTTTAACATATGTTAATGCTCTTTTCCAGGAATAACACACACCCAAAAAAAAGTTTTTTGGCTTCAGTTGTCTTTTGTTGAAAAGGCTGATGTACAAGAACATCTCAGAAGACCATAGCAGCGTTTGACGGATATTTTGAGTTACAAAGTCCTCTGGTGGGATATTTTATGTAATTGCTAAGAGATGCCTAGGATGAAGCAGCTGAGGGGATGTCAGCATATTTCTCTGTAAAATACAGCTGATGAAGGAATGTTAAGTCTAATTGAATAATATTTTCAAAGCAGGTGCTCCAGGCCAAATCCTGCCAGGTGCCTATGGACCTTAGCCCAGATGAACTTGAATTTCTGGGAACTTTGGTGGTTTGCCCTAAAGGGATAGCATTGCTAATGCTAGTCACTGAAAGAAAAGCAAAAAAAAGCTGTGGTTCTGTGTGTTCATAATGTGTTGCATAATCTGTCATTTAAATCCTTGGAAATTAAGAAAAAATTCACATTTTCCCTCGATTTTTTTCTTTCTTCTTATTTTTAAAATTCACTTTTGTCTTTTACTTTGTACCAAAGTTTTAAAATTTTATCTTATGACCCTTTCAAGAACTAAATGAAAGTCCCTTAATTTGAATAAGTCCCTTCAAGACTTAGACTCTGTGTTGACTTGAAAAGTTCCTTAAAGTTTCTATAGATAGAATAATTCTCCACCATGTACAAAGATGTTAGAGAACAGGATGGCACTGAAAAAAACTAGAAATTGGAAGTGTTGGTGTGAAATGGGTCAGATCAATTAACTTTAAATCAGATTCTGAATTTTAAAATTTGTGGGCAAGATTATAGGATGCAAATCAGTGCTAGTGATAATCAACTGAATAACACAGTCTGAGGGTCTTTTAGCAATTTGTCAAGCATAGAAAAAGGTGATGTGTTCATGGTAATTTCAAGTATTTGTGTCTGAAATTCTGTGATTCATTTGTCTCATGAATTTCTAACTCTGAAATGGAACATATAACATTGCTTGTATGCTTATGTGATTTTCATCTGAAGAGGCTACAAACTTTTTATTTAAAAAAAAGTTCAAAATCCTCAGCGCTAGAAATAGGACACTGTGTTCTTCAAATACGTGTACACAACAACAATAGACCTCTTACAGCAAGGCCACTGTCATTTGATTTAGTACTTAGACTCCACTAGAAAGTAGTTATAAGACCAGTTGTTATTGTATGACTTACTTCACACTGCAAATATAGTGAAATTCTGCAGGCATGCACATTAGAACTTCAGTTGTCACTAACTTGTGACTGATTGTGTAAGATGGCTAAATGATTAACTTGATGTTTTATGCATTGAAAACAGATAATGAAATCTGACAGTATATTCAAGGCAACACACATAAAATACACTAATGTGGCATTTAAATTGGTAAAAACTGTCAGCATTATAAGGGAGTGCTTCTCCATGTCTTCTGCATCCTGCCACAACTAAAAGTTTCAAGGTCTTATTTTTCACTGTGTGATCAAAGATCACTAACTTTCATGGCACCCACCTCATATGCTTAATGCTTTTCTGTGAAAAGCCAATGGCAAATCCAGTTATTATCTAAACAAGACTAAAATTGGCGTAGTTCACCATGCAGTGTCAACACCAGCTTTGCCATGATTCATTTAACAAATAGAAGTTTTTGTTTCAAAGGAGCTGTTTTGAGAGCGTCGTTCTAGAGGAGACTTCTCTAGGAGCAGAAAGTTTAAAACAGCTTTTCCTGTCTATCTACACTATTGTATAAATCTAAGAAGTAGATGATGTGTCAATAGTAATATTGATATTTGCCAGTTGCTCCTTGATTTGAAGTTATTATTACAGGAAAAACACATGAGCATTTGGCAGGAATTGTATAGGACCCACAACAAAATCCTTAGGATTCTCATACATTCTTGCAGCATGAAGGAAAGGTGATGCTAAAAGTTCTCAGGAATTTAGGATGTTGTTGTTAAATAACATTTGGATCCTAGTTGCTGATGCCTGAAGTCAGTTACGACATGGCAAAGGTTGTTACACTGTCATGTATAGGTTATGAGTAACTGGTGTGAAAGAAATCCTGGGGAATAAAAAATGAGCCTAAAATGCAATTTTACATCTCTCTCTGGTTTGAACTTTTATGGAAGGGGTAGTCAGTGCTATGAATGGATAGACGCCTGGAATTGCTCCTCAAAAACATTTTGCTCGGAGTGATTTTCTCCTATGTCAGTGTTCGTTTGATGAACAGTTTCTTTAGGCAGGACACTGTATAAACCCATCAGTGTCAACTTCTGAAGTCAACTGCTAACTCCACTACAACTCCCTTTGTGGCAATTCTTCAGTGACATCATTTCAGGGTTTGTTGAGGAGCCAAAATCATTAAATTTCTCATGGCTTTAAAAAGAGCCTTCAAGAAATCTTCAAGAACCCAATTGCTTGACAACAGGTTTTAAGAAAAAATGTAAAGAGATGGTAAGACTTTAGGCAGGATTCAAGAGAATTCTGAAGGAATTATTGAAAGAAAACAAAAAAATCGATGAATAACAGCGTAATTTTAGGAAGGGATGTAGTCAGATCCCACAATTGTTAATATTCAAATGAAACACCTGGAAGGCTTCTGCTGGTGGCATCTTTTCCTCTGTTCTGGCATTGACTTAGGTCAGCATAAAGGCTTCAGGTGCTCAGTGCTCTCTACTGTGAGTGAACAGGAAGGAGGAAAGGTTTAGCTTTTTAAAAGAACTTTGTTCTGCCCACCATTTCTGCAGAACTTTGTTTTACCCACCGTTAACTCCACATGAACTCAAAATCTCAAGCTATGAAGATGGCATTAAGAAAAGTTAAAACTCTGTGGACCAAAAGGTTATAATTTAATTTAGTAGAACAGATTGCATTTACAGTGATTACAGCAGCACTGTGAAACATCAGCGGAAAACTGAAGGTTGTTTTTTTTAAATTTAGTTTAGTTTGGTTTGGTTTGGCATTTTTTTTAGGGACATTATTGCATTAACGGGGGGGTGTCGAAAAAGTAAAGTTCTTCAAGGTAGGACTTACTTGCATTTTGAGATTTTCTGGTGGAAAGAACATAGCGAATTCTGATTAAATTGAAATCTATGCAATTTAGTAGAAAATAATGGCAATCTCTGGGACTAGAACTCAATGCAATTTAGTAAAAAAAATAAATAAATGGCACTATCTGAGAGAAAAACAAATGGTAAGATTTAGTATAGACAGCCTCTGTAGCATTTAACCTAACAAGATTTTCATATAGTGTAACTATCCCCATGTTTGAAACAATGTCTCAGTTAATTGTGAAATAATTATTGTAAAGATGAATTTTATTGTTTATGGGATTGAATTCAATAAACCCTACCCTTACATACCATATGTTGTGCCTACCTCGATGATTTTTTTCTCACTTATAAATCTAAGAAATCTTTTTAGTTCAGCTTTGCTCCATGCCCAATGAAAGCTTCAGGCTTACCGATCTGTTTAATGAAAGTATTGCCAATTTACAAAAATATATTAGAAGCTGTTGCTGCTGTTATTTCACTCTTTAATTTTGTTTAGCCATGGAAAAGTCTCAGAACAGGAAGGGCCTTTTTCCAGTCTAACCTGGTTTCTTTCCCTTATGTTTTTTTTGCCAAATGGAATTCTCAGTTATTATCTCAAATCACTCAAAAAGTCACCTGCAGTCACACTATTCCCTGGGGGTTTTTTTGTTGTTTTTTACTTATTTTCTCTTAGTTTCTGAGAATACTGACAAGACTTTTGATTACAGTAATGAGTGGTTCCAGACTACCTACTGCTCGCTTTTCATCTCAAGGGAGCATTCAAAGTTTTGAAAGTTACTTTTTGTTTTAATCTCTACAGGTTTCATCATTAACTCTCCTTTCAAGTCTCTCAGTACATACTATGATTTGGATTTTCAAAGAAGCCCAAATGCTACTAAAGGTTTAGCAGCTAGTTCCTTTTAACATCCTTTGAAATTCTCTATCTGAATCTGGTTTTGTCGTTAGGGAACCTTGGCTACTTTGAGGGATTTTTCATTTTCAATCTTTCATTAACTATCCAACTATCCATACACAATTGCCTTTTCATACAGCTTGGCCAGAGACACCTTCATTTTATTCCTTCATTGCTTTGACTTGTAATATTCACACCTCATTCCTCAGATAAACTCCATGCTCTGCCTTTTTTTTTCTCTCTTTTTTTTTCCCTCCCTTTATGGTGTCATTAGAAGTTTGTTTGTCATGAAGCTTTTTTGATAATATATACAAGAATTATATAGTTACAGATGTGGGTTTATGAAAATGAAATGCCTATAGCTAGTGATGGTATTTAGAATTAGGCAATGGGCAATGAAACGCCTTTAGGTTTTATTCTGCCAAACTATATATAAGGTTGGGGGTTTTTTTAAGGTAGTCATATTTTTACTTGAATAAACACTGGAATTCCTCAGCCTTTTCCAGAATGTGACAGCACCACTGCCAAGATCACTGTGGGCTTCCTGGGCTCCTTCTCTCTGTTATCACATGGGGTATGAGTCAGAGTTGGTTTATGTCTGCCAATAAACTCAGATGACCAGCTCAACATAAGGGGCTGCCTCATTCATGATCATAGGATCATAGAATTGTTTCGGTTGGAAGGGACCTTTAAAGGTTATCTAGTCCAGCCTCCCCTGCAATGAACAGGGACATCTTCAACTAGATCAGGTTGCTCAAAGCCCTGTCCAGCCTGACCTTGAATGTTTCCAGGTATGGGGCATCTACCGCCTCTCTGGGGAACCTGTGCCAGTGTTTCACCACCCTCACAGTGAAATATTTCTTCCTTATATCTAGTCTAAATCTTCCTTCTTCTATTTTAAAACCATTACCCCTTGTCCTATTGCAACAGGCCCTGCTAAAAAGTTTGTCCCCTTCTTTCCTGTAGGCCCCCTTTAAGTACTGAAAGGCCACAATAAGGTCTCCCCGGACCCTTCACTTCTCCAGGCTGAACAACCTCAACTCTCTCAGCCTGTCCTCATAGGAAAGGTGTTCCAGCTCCCTGGGCATTTTTGTGGCCCTCCTCTGGACTCGCTCCAACAGGTTCATGTCTTTCCTGTGCTGAGGGATCCAGAGCTGGATGCCATATTCCAGGTGGGGTCTCAACAGGGAGGAGCAGAGGGGTAGAATCACCTCCCTTGACCTGCTGGCCATGCTTCTTTTGATGCAGCCCAGGACACGCTTGGCCTTCTGGGCTGCGAGTGCACACTGTCTTCTCATGTCCAGCTTTTCATCCACCAGTAGCCCCAAGTTCTTCTCGGCAGGGCTGCTCTCAATCCCTTCATCCCCCAGCCTGTATTGATATTGGAAGTTGCCCTGACCCAGATGCAGGACTCTGCACTTGGGCTTGTTGAACCTCATGAGGTTCACGTAGGCCCACTTCTTAAGCTTGTCCAGATCCCTCTGGATGGCATGCTGTCTCTCAGGCCTGTCAACTGCACCACTCATCTTGGTGTTGTCTGCAAGCTTGCTCAGGGTGCACTTGATCCCACTGTCTATGTCATTGAGGAAGATATTGAACAGTACTGGTCCCAATATGGACCCCTGAGGGACACCACTTGTCACTGATCTCCATCTGGACATTGAGCCATTGACCACTACCCTCTGGATGTGACCATCCAACCAATTCCTCATTTACCGAACAGTGCACCCATGTGATCCATATCTCCAACTTAGAGAGAAGGATGTTGTCAGGGACCATGTCAAAGGCCTTACAGAAGTCCAGATAGACAACATCCGTAGCTCTTTCCTTGTCCACATGTAGTCACTCTGTCTTAGAAGGCCACTAGGTTGGTCCTAGGCAGGACTTGCCCCTGGTGAAGCTGTGCTGGCTGTCTTGAATCACCTCCCTGTCCTCCATGTGCCTTAGCATGGCTTCTAGGAGGATCTGTTTGATGATCTTCCCAGACACAGAGGTGAGGCTGACAGGTCAGTAGTTCCCAGGGTCCTCCTTTCTACCCTTTTTAAAAATGGGTGCAATGTTTCCCTTTTTGCAGTCACTGGGGACTTCACCTGACTGGCATGACTTTTCAAATATCATGGAGATGGTCTTGGCAACTATATCAGCCAATGCCCTCAGAACTCTGGGATGCATCTTGTCAGGTCCCATAGACTTCTGTATGTTTGGGTTCCTCAGGTGGTCATGAACCTGATCTTCTCTTACAGTGGGAGGGACTTTGCTCCCCCAGTCCTTGCCTTGCAGTCCATCTACTTGAGAGGTGTAGAGGGAAGAGAGTAGTCAGTGAAGACTGAGGCAAAAAAGTTGTCGAGTACCTCATCCTTCCCCTTGTTCATTTGTTAACAGTTTGCTAGTCTTGCTCATTGGGGGGGGGGAAGGGGGAGGGGATACACTTTCTTTGACCTTCCTTTTCTGTCTGACATACCTGTAGAAGCCCTTAATATTATTTTTTGTGTCCCTTGCCAAGTTCAGCTCCAACTGCACCTTGTCCTTCCTGACCCCATCCCTACACAACCGTGCAACGTCCCTATACTCTTCTCAGGATATCTGTCTCTGCTTCCACTGCCTGTGCATTATCTTCTTACCTTTTAGTTTGACCAGCAGCTCTCAAGTCAGCCATGCCGGTCTCTTGCCTTCCTTTCCTGATTTTGTACACCTTACTTCCTTTGGAGGAGCACTTAGCCAGAGTCCCTGCAGGCTGCAGGATGGTTAGGTAGAGTGGGCACATGGGGACATAATAACAAGGATGAGAAAAGACCTGTCAGGAAAAGGGTTCAAAATGAATAGATATAGGCAGTTAGGTCTGCCTGCAATAGTTAGGAGTTTCTAGTCTGGTTTATGTATCTTTCTTCAGGAAAAGATGTCTTCTTTAGAATTATTACACCAGAAAACCAGATATATTATCTCCAGGTAAAGCTTTCTGACTTCCACTCTTAAAATCTACTCCAAACAAAATTCTAGCTGTATACTTTTATTTACCCATGAATCTTTCTTTGGGTTTCAGTGCCACAAACACAGAGTTTACTTTTTGCTTCATCTATATTGATGGACTTCAGATATTTCCTCTACAATATTAGATCCTACACTTATCCCAGATAGTTTTGATTATTTTGCTGCTTTCAGGTTTCTAGCAGACAACACAGCAAATAAAGATGAATAAATATGATTGATTGATACTGAACATAACATAAAATGCCACCTTTGTATTCTGACATGGAAACTCAGCAATGCAAACACTACTAACATGTTCAGCAAAGGTACTCTTTGGGCTGGGATACTTGTTTTGACACAAATTTGTTGAATGCAATACCACTAAACCAAAATAACAGTGTTATCTTCAGCAATCTTCAAGAATCTGATTTTGTGCATTGTAGACTTACGTGTCTGATCAAAAAAATCAAATGTTTGTTCCTGCTAGCAAAAGGGCTGGCAAATGACTATAACTTGTATGTATTTTTTTTGTTAATATTTTCTCACTTGTCTGCACAGACACCTTGCAACCCATAGGGTATTTAGAAGTTTTGCTTTGGATATTTATGACTTATTTGGTATGTAATTGGTAGGTATAATTTCTATACTCATGCTGATGACTTAAACATTTAAAAGAAGAGAAAATGATTATGATGATTTTTAGCAGTGGCAAAAGAAACAGAACCAACGGAAATTTAATTTGAGATGGGTACCTAATTCTCTTTAAACTCCTCAGAAAATGGAATGCAGCAGGCACACGTCTGTAGGGCCACAACCTCATTAATGCTGTTCTGTGTGCACATGCAACCAGAGCTCCCAAAGGGGCTCACAGTCAAACACCTATCAAATCAACGAGAGCTTTGGACGTGGAGTTCATGAAAGCTTAATGTCAGGGATGTGAGAGCAAATGGTATCTGATCTGACATGAAGTTAGAGTGGCAAAGACAATATCTAATCCAGCATGAAGCATGACACAAGAAAGTTAAACTTTCGATCATTTTTAACATTTGAAGCAGCTGAGAGGAGGGGACTGATGCAAACCCACTGTTTTGTGTCATAGGATTCAGCATTTGTGACCTAATACCAGAAGATTTAAGGCTGTATTTGCCATATTATTGAACCATCCTTCTAGTCAAATCCAGGGACAATATAAACATAGGAAGACACCGCTTATCCCCCAAGTTTGAATCCTAAAGAACAGAGCAAACAAGCATGCATAGCAGAGCACAAAGGAAACAACTTTCATGACAGGGATGGGTTATCAAAGAGCCATGTGATGATGTAGGTTGGGTAGGTGATAGGTATACAACCTGATGCTCCAAACTTCATTCCTGCAGGCATTAGTTGCAAGGCCAGTAACTGAGTAGTTACATGCATATTAGTGGAATGGGAAATCCCAGCGGCTAGAAGTATTTTCTGAATCTGTATCTGAGTACGATTTGGATGTGCCTAATCTGCTTCAGCAGTTTATCTAAGTCAGGAAGTAGAACCCCAGGGCCCACTGTACCAACCCGTAACAAGCTGGCTAGATACAGGTACTGTGTGCTTTTGAAAACTGAAGCAGGGTCTCCTCTGAGAGGTTACGACTCATTTGTCATCAGTCACTGACAAAAGGTCAGTGTCTAGAATATCTGATATGATTAGGGTTTTGAGGACTAAGGATAATTTCTGTTACACCCCATATTGCACTCAGAAACATCTTTGAAATGGAGAAGAACAGTTTTCCTAAGATAGGCTGGAAAATATCTGTAATAGTCCAACATAGAGAGGTATTTAGTGTATATGGCTAATTTTTTTTTCTTATTCCTTCTTAGAAAATTCTTGTGCATTCAATTTTCTACCAATAGCTGAGGTCTGGAAACTTATTATTTCCTCTCTGAAACTTTCCACGTGATCTGCTACTGTTAAGAATTCGGGCCCTGTAATTCTGACTGTCCATAACAAAGACCTTTGTTGTTTTTTGTCTCTTTTTAAAAATGTAATGCCTAGCTAAAATTCAGCATACTCCTCACCAGGTCACTTTAACAGTTCAAATTTAAGCTACCCTCCTCCAAACTGGCACTCTTTTTTTTCCTCCTTTCATGATCTTCAGGCTCATAGCAAGAAAGTCCTGACAGATAATCATCAGAATTAACACAGAAAAATTCTGCATAACAGATACCGTATCTAGTATGGGTACCTTTTTTTTTGTTTTTCACTTCAAAGTCAAAACACTTTAGTTTGCTTTAATTAGCATAGTGTATAACAGTTATGAGTATTTTTCAGAACTCCCTTTGTAATACACTTGTTATAATAAGTGAACACTTTTATAGTGGAAGAATTAATCTAAGTCTATCAAGTTCTACAGAGTGTGTTATTTAAGCTAGACTGCTGGATAGAGAGTGTAGAAGCTGAATAGGGAATTTTAGTGTCTTCCAAGCCTTCATCCAGAAAAGCATTCCTGTTACAGAAATCCTTATGCACATGGTAAAATTATATGATGTACCAAGGATGAAAATGAGACAGTGTACTTGTTTTGGCTGGGATAGAATTAATTCTCTTCATAGCAGCTAGCATGGGACTATGTTTTGGATTTGTGACCAAAACAGTGTTGATAATACAGGGACATTTTATCACAGTGTCAAGAACTTTTCTATTTCTTACATTGCCTTGTCAGCAAATAGACTGGGAGTGAGGAGGAAATTTGGAGGGGACACAGCCGGGACAACTGACCCCAACTGACCAAAGGGATATTCCATGCCATGTGACGTCATGCTCAGCAATAAAAGCTGGGGGAAGAAGGAGGAAGGGGAGATGTTCCGAGTTACGGTGTTTGTCTTCCCAAGTAACCATTACGTGTGGTGGAGCCCTGCTTTCCTGGGGATGGCTGAACATCTGACTGTCAATGGGAATGTGAATGAATTCCTTATTTTGCTTTGCTTGTGTGTGTGGCTTTTGCTTCACATATCAAACTGTCTTTGCCTCAATCCATGAATTTTCTCACTTTTGCCCTTCTGATTCTCTTCCCCCTCCCACTGCAGGGGAAAAGAGCGAGTGGCTGTGCAGGGCTCAGCTGCCTACAGAGGCTAACCCACAACGGACAGGAAAAGGTGGTGTCTTTTATTGGACCAGCTGAAATAGCTGGAAAAATCATATAGCCCTACAGGACTTAAAAACTGTATTTGCATCTGAAATACTTCTTTTTCTCTTCTTTGGAGTTTTTCAACTCTGTCATTACTTTAGGTGACATCAGAAGCACTTAAAATGCTTTTATGGGCTGTATCAGTCTCCCAATCCACAGCAAACAGTATCTAAAGGGCTTCCTGCACTTCAGATTATGACTTTGATTCCTAGCCCTCAATGGATTTTTCATCTATAAACTTCTCTCACTGCTTTTTAAACTCATGTAAAGGTTTATCATCCACATCTCCTTGTGACAGAGTTCCACAGATTAGCTATGAGCCATGAAGCATTTCTATGTTGTTTGGTAACTTGTTTTTAGCTAGATTACTTAGACATCCCTAGTCTTTATTGGACTAGTCCTTCCTTTTTCATCTTCTCAATGCCACATATGACTTTACTTTTTACCCCTTACTGGTTGTTTCTTTTCCCAAGTTGAATAACCCTTGTGACTGTCTTTGATTATTCTCTCTAATTTTTCCCTGCTTCCTTTTTGAGATGGTGGTGGGAGTAGTAGAAACTGTAAAGAATACCCAGGATAGCTTTATACAATATCATACAATATCATACAATATCATAATATTTGCTGTATTCTTTTCCTTTTTTTAGGCTTTTATTTTCTTTTTCACTGCTCCTGAGTATTGAGCTGACATTTTCATTGAACTATTTATTACAAGCCCATTCTAAAGATCTTATTCCTGCGTGGCAAAAGTAATCTCAGAACTTATCACCTTGTATGTAAAATTAGGATTGTTTTTCCTCATGTGCGTCACTGTGCATTTACCTACACTGATTTCATCTGCCATTTCATTATCACTTTATTTCTTCTGCAGTTCAGTTGCCCTTGTTTTTATTACCTTGAATAACTAACTATCAGCAGCAAATTTTGTCTCCTCATGACTTCCTCCTCCCTTTTTCCCAACGATTTATGAAAGTGATGAACAGTCCTGAAACAGCAAAGTTCCTGCATGACTCCACCTTATTTATTAACTAAACGAATTTAAAGTTGAGCCACTGAACCTATGTTAGACTATTTATGTATTTCCTTGTTGAATTTCCCCCCTTTAATATACAGGTGCTGAATTTTAGGTGGTCATGTGTTTCTCAAATACCAAATTTTTAACAACCTTGAGAAGATATGATCAGTTAAAGATATAATTTGACAGACTTCCTTGAACCATGTGAGATTTTTTTTGCTTAACTAGACTCTTAGTATTTTTTACAGGGACAATTGTAGCCTCATGATTCTCCAGAGATTTTATTGATGTAATACGATATGATGGGAAACAGTTATCAACAATGTAAATTTAGAAGTACATGTAGTTAGATAGTACTAACATTCATTACGTGTTCAGTTTTCATATTGTGTTGTTGTGGACAACGTTTGTGTGGGTAGGTTGATCCTGAAGTTCAGTGAAACCATTAGAAAGACTTGAATGATCTTGATTTCAAAAGCATAATGATACTTTAAAGAAGAAAATGTCTCCTGATCTAGAGGACTTAATCAATTATATGGACTTAGTAAAGCCATGGAGACAGAATTTGAAATTTTAGATTCAGTTGCCAGATTGTTTCTCTAAAAATCGTTACATCAAGCGATGCATTTATGTACACATAATATATGTATGTGGTAACTACAATAATACAAAGAGACTTTACTTACTGTTGATTACTATATTTGACTGGGCGATTTTGAAAACTTTGTAGCTAAGGCAAATGATGAAGGACACTTGGAAGGATCCTTAGGATACTTAGAAGGAAAAGGCAATGAAAACTCCAGGAAAATTTGGGAAGGAAGTGGAAAAAGATCGTGAGGGAGTAAAAAGGTAAACCTTACATGAAGGACTTTCCAAGGTCACAAAAGTAAGTTGGAAAGATGCAATAGCTTAAGAAGCGGGAAAAGAGACCATGAGGAAAAGGCCCTTCCATCACACCAGAGGGTCTGAAATCAACCCTAAGATCATTCCAATAAAGTTACTAAGCACATCGGAGCGATCCTGTGAAACCCTGCTCAATAAATGTGTGTACACGGATGTGCGAGGTGTGTGTGAGGTGTGTCTGATTATGCAACGTCTATTCTGAAAGAAGCAAATTTAACCTGTCATTGAGGGAGAGCAGCACGAAAGACAGACTGCAATGCACCGTTTCTGTTAAGGGGTCAGGGATTGTGAATATGAAATAAAACCAAGAGACCAAGGGAAGAAGTACTGCAGGATGGTGAGATACAAGAAATCTTAAAATATATGGGATTCTGGAAATCTGGCAAATGAATAAATATATAGACCTTGAACAGATCTATGACAAAAGATTATCTGAAAAGTCTTTGTCTGTTTGAAGTAAAGCAGGACCAATTTTGTTCAGTCTTTTTTAGAAGTACTTAGTTTGTCTGTTTTTCCTATAGGCAAGAGTATGGAATAGGGCCTATAATGACAATTTCAGCTGGTTTGGATCACAGCTCAACACCAGAGCTGTATTTCTGGATGACAGATGATTCATGTTCTATAATTTTTTAGCATTTATACATCTGGGTTTCAATGCAGCATTTGGCACTTTTGATTACACCAGATTAGACTGTTACATTATAGTTTGACTCAGAATGTTATTTTAAAAATATATATATTAAATTTGTTGAATTTGGCAGGTTCCCACATCCTTACAGTAGCTCTCTCTCATAAGGCTTTTCTATTTGCAAGTAGAACATGTCAGATAATAACTGGAAATGAAGATTTAATGTGGTCATAATCTTATTTGAACAATAGAAATAATCACACCAGGTGAATAGTTTAAGGATTATCATTTTGATCAGTTATAATACTTTTTGAAACGTGCTTTCACACCAGGGGAAGATGAGAGCGCGTTTAGTTGGGGGGGCAGGGGGGAAGGAATCTGAAAATTCAAGTCTCTTTTAGTGTTTTTGTGCTTGAGCAAAATTCATTTTAACATCACTGGAGTTTGTCCAAATATCTTAAAAATCAATCAAGGACATTGATGTCTGTTGTTAACACTTCTACAAAAACAACAAAACAGACAAACAGAAAAATTTTATGTCAGCAATAATATTTTCATTAAGATTGAAACATTCTACAGGAACACGCCGAATTCATTCAAAACTTCAGAGAGGAAACAACACTGTCTTTTTTGTTTCTATATTACATTGAAGATTAGATTTAAAACTGCAAGCATATTACTAGTGCTGATGCATGTTGCACCTTGTCCTTGCTTTATTTTTTTACTATCAAAACAAAGTCATTTTTCATTATCAAATTGAAATAGTCTATTGCTTAAAAATAGAATTATTTTGGAATAATCATTATGCAATGACTATTTCAAAATCACTGAACTGACATACATCTGATTTGCAGTGGTTTTTACACAGTATTTAGTTCTTTAGGTTTTGGGGGTTTTTTTAAGCTGTTGGAGTGTGTTCCATGTGCTTCATGGAACTCTTTGCTGCTCAGTTCTATGTGGAGAAAATTGAATATTCAAAATATTTTCTAAACTCCTATAAATTTCATAGTATACTTAAAAATAGTAGAATGTGCAGAAGATAGTCTCAGATCACAATAACACTCTAAAATTGCTACCTGTTATAAAGAAATTCAGAGAATGAAGTACACAGGACTTTCAGAGGGTATCCCAAAGATTTTTTACGACTTTAAAAACAAAGGGTTTTCTCTGTACTTACATATCTGTTGTTTTCACTATACCAAGCCAAACAACATCTGTTTGGCTGAGACCTTTATTCCATTAAGGGATTTTTCAGAATTCTGCTGTCACTGGCACTTTGCTTAGATAGCTGGCCATATTCCCTGTTAGAAATTTGTGTATCATTTGCCATTTGAATTGGCCATCAGCTTCTAAACACTCGTTCTTGCAATGCCTTTTTCTACGAGACTGAACAGCCTTTTAGTACCTGACATTTTTAGTATCTAATGTCTGGAGTATTCATACATTGTAGTCACAGCACCTTTTAATACACTTTTTGTTAAACTAAGTAGATTGAGTTGTAGGTGTCTTCTGCAGAAATGCATTTCTCTACCCCTTAAGTAATATTTGTGAATCTCTTCTATCTTCTCTCCGGGTTTTCTATCTCTTCTTAAAATGTGGACTACAGAACTTCATATGTTATTCTGATATGTCTCACTAATATCACATACATCTAACTACTATGCCCTTCGTTATACAGCCACAAATCATGTTCTCGCTTTTTGCAGCAGAATTGCATTGATAGTTTGTGTCAAATTCATAGAATCATAGAATGGTTTAGGTTGGAAGGGACCTTAAAGATCATCGAGTTCCAACCCCCCTGTCATGGGCAAGGACACCTCCCACTAGACCACATTGCTCAAAGGCCCATCCAACCTGGGCTTGAACACTTCCAGGGATGGGGCCTCCACAACTTTCCCGAGCAACCTGTTCCAGTGCCTCACCACCCTCAGAGTGAAAAATTTCTTCCTGAGATCTAGTCTAAATCTACCCTTTTCCAGTTGCCTATATGTTGTACATGTGCTCTTTCTAGGGTACAGTCTTACTTCTTCCAATTATGAACTCTGTTCCTCAGTATATAAGTTTTCATTTTGCAAAGCTAAATTCATTTTGTTTGAATCACTTCAACCCAGATCACTATTTTCTGCTATTCCAGTTGTTTTGTCTTGGTGGGGTTTACAGTATAAATGTTTTTTTGATGCTTGCTTAGGTACATCCAATCAAAATGATAAATAAGACTCTGGTACAGAAAACTGTATATTTTAAAGACTAGCTTTTTCAGAAAATAAAAGCTAAATCAAGCACTTTTCCCAATCTTATTCTGTTATTCTAAGGTTCAAAAATTACATTCCCATGGATTTGAATCACAAAGTTATGGAAATCTTCAGATTTCCACATGAACTTTCTGGTTCCCATATGAATCTTGAGGTTCCCAGAGAACATGGCAGGACATCCAGCCTAACATACTGAGGCACATTGGAGGCGGGGGTAAAGCAGTGCGAAAATGTGAAAATGAATTTAATTTCAAACTTGCTTTTGCAATGAAGTCATTGATCATGGCTTTAAAGTATTTGTGCATTACCTGTATTTTTTCACTAGCTTCTGGTAAACATAACAATAAAATGAGAAATGTCCGTTTTCTCAAATTCTGCCTCCTTATTTTGCTATTCATTCCTTTACTAAGTGACAGTAGCAAAGGAAAAAATAAAAATAAGTGCTTAAGTAGAGCAGTTTTCTCATACATTTGAAGAAACGATCCTTTATTACAACCACTATGGTGGCAATGTTTATTTCAAACTTTAAATCTTGCGTAATTTTTTAAAGCTTCCAATTGTGTTGGAAAAATAAAAGACAGACTCCCCAAATGAGGTCTAACTTCAGCCAATATGATCAGATATCATGTCTGAAGCAATGGTGAGCATCAGATAAATTTGGATGGAGTAGCTTTGGACCCCTTACCCCTGACAAACCTATCGCTGTTTAATGTATTGGTTCAAAGACCTGTTCTATTTTATCCCTCCTTCCCTTGTCTCTGTATCCTCTGTTTTGCCACCGCTTTCATCAAAAAGTCTCCATGCACTTTACAAAATGATTTTGCTTTGCCTTAGATCTCGTCCTTTTCCACAATAAATAACCGTAAGAAGTGAGAGACGTTTCCTAAACCACTGCATCTGTTGCGGACTGTAGTGATTTTTTCTGTACAGTTTTTGAATTCTCAATGAGATACTGTGGATGCCCTATGTATCTGTTTCAACATTCATCTCCCTTAAAAATATCCCCTGCTTAATCCAGTTGGTTACACTTTTTCTCAAAGTAAGAGTTACCTCAGGAGGTGTCCTGGTGTGTCATTAAATGAAGATGGGCTTTTATTCACATGCAAGCATTCAGGACAAAAGGTATCAGCTCAGAAGCTCTTAGCAATTAAATTACCTACAGGAGTCTCTGAGTACCTGAGTAAACTGATCTGGGCCTGACTTTACAAATAATATTATAATACAGGATAGTTTTTACCGGAATTATTGAGCAGAGCTTCTCTTTTTTCATGATAAAGGAAGATACTTTACAAGCTTAGAGAAAGTTCGCCTCCCAAAACGAATGGAGCCAAACCCTAAACGTGAGCTAAGGAAGAAAGTTTATTTCCCTCATGATCCATTTGCTCATTTATCTTTAAAGTAAAAAGTAATATTGTATCAAAAAATATTGTGCAGAGTCTATGCATCCAGACTTTTTTTTCTTCCTTGCAAAGAGCTGAAGTGGACAACTGAAAGCCCATGCTCTCTGGAGGTGCCAGGGTCAAGCATGGGCGATAGAGTAGAGCTGAGCAACTGTAAGAGTTCAGCACACTGGAGCAGGAGACTATACAAATAGGCTGTGCGGTAAGACATAGTGCCTGCACTCTACTCGGACTCGACTGACTAAGAGAGCAAGATGAATCTGAGTAGAGAACCTGCTGGCAGGAGTCTCCGTGTCTCAGCAAAGTGTTACCAGGCTCTGCCACACTAAGTGACAGCAGAACCCAGGCTTAATATGTCTGTGCCTTAACTGCAAGAGGATCATCATATTTACTGTTTGAAATCTGAATTTCTTTTTCTTTATATTAGTTGCATTGTTGACACCATATATACAACAACATATGTTGACAAGCATATATGCTTGTGGTCTTTTAATGATCAAATGAAGCTATTTCCAGCTATTGCCTTAGCTTCTCCTGCCTTGTAGAGTGGCTACAGTTCCCACGTTGCATTCTTGGTGATGAATCTGACAAAAGCATCTTACAGGCAAGCAACTAGCAAGTCGTCTTTCTGAGTAGTGCTTAAGGAGACGTTTTCTTTTATGTAAAGTCTTCACACAGTAATATCAGTGGGTTTTTTTTGTTGCTTTTTTTGACTCTGGATTTTTGGAAATTTAAAAATAATTTATTTAAAATGCTAAATATATTTTTGTAAACGTTAGATTGAGGTTTCATGAGAGACTTCTGGGTGATTGCTTTTTTGATGGGCCCAACTTCATGCTGGAATAGTCGAAAGCTTGCCTAAACGAGGAAAGCATTGAAATTTCACTGAAATGGAATTGGTGACTAATATTCTACTTTGAAAAAACTAGCTACATGTTGTTAATCAAAATGGACAGTTTTATTTTCTAATTTTTCTTCCATGCATATTACGTAACACTATATTTGTTATGGCTATTTTTATTGCCTTGAAAAGATGAAGACCTCAGTTGACAATGACAGCAGTTGATAAGCCAAAACTTGCCAAATAAAAACCAGACATTTTGAAATTTCTTTTAGAACATCAAGTTTATCCTTCTGCTGTGTGTTTTAATGACATTGAAAGGGTTTCTTGAAGCACTTAATGCAAGTCCATGGTGATTCCTTTGCCTTTAAACAGCAATCTGTTCTCTTCTAGGTTCATCCTCAAATATAGAATCCCACATGTCTACCTTGTCACAATGACAAAATGTAAAGTACGCACAAATTGCATTAGACCTAAGCATAAAACAATTCTATTGCCTTCTATAAAACCAGCTGTTGGGTAATATTTCCTGTGCTGTGACAATCTAATGCAATTTGGGGGACATATTTCTTTTAGAATAAAGTACCAAGAAAGAACTTAAGAACACACCAAGAAAGAACTTTTGGTACATTTGGTAGGCATTGGTAGTCAATTCTTTAAATACACACAATGTTTCTCAAATTAAAATAGTCATTATGTTAAAGTTAGAATTGGGCTGGCATAGATTTTTGCAGTAGAACACTTAGAAATAAAACAGAGTTTATGAATAAATATTTGATATTACCCTTCTTTGTATCAAAATTTCACTTCTGTGCTTTGACATTTTGGCTTCCTCTGTAAGACTTTTACTG